>ML661891.1:7195118-7278042 GCA_007570785.1 Antilocapra americana | reverse complement strand
AGAAGGGGTCCCTGGGATCCCAGCAGGACATGGCCCAGGAGAAGGGGCCCCGGATCCCTACCTCACGCCCTTGCCAAAAAAGCCTGATGGAGACCTCAGCCCTGGTTCCATCCTTCAAGGCAATTTAACCTCTGAACCTTTTAAATGGACCTGAGTTTGAGTAAACTCCGGGAGTTGGTGAGGACAGGGAGGCCTGGCATGCTGCAGTCCATGGGGTTGCAAAGAGCCGGATATGACTGAGCAACTGAACTGACTGAACTGATGGGGGAAGAAAGGTAACAGGTGGCCCCAGGGTGTGTAAATTTACATGTCAATGACACCAGTGCACAGCTGTCAATCTGTGTACTGAACATCAGTAATCCTATTTTTTTTTTCAGATAAAAGATAAACCTAAATAGAACTAAATAAAAATAGTAATTTTATTTCTAGACTCCAGTATGCTGTCCTGCGCAGCCCCTGTGGTGTGCAGACCCACCCTGGAGACCATCCCTTTAAGACCCAGCACAAAGTCCCATCTACTCCAGGAGACCCTCACTAGTTAGCCCAGGCTTTCCCACACAAACCAGCATGAAATCCCTGCTGTTGGCTGTGGCCAGTGTTTTAGCATCACAATTCCTTGAGGGCTGAGATGCCCTCATCTGCCCTAGCAGAAGGGTAAAAGGTCCCCAGGGACTGATCTGACCTTCTGTCTGACAGTCTACAGCAGCAGCAACTTCAAGAGTTTTTGGTTTTGCCTCAGACCTAAGAGGGGACTTCCCTGGTGGCTCATTGATAATTTGCCTGCCAATACAGGAGATGTGGGTTTGATCCTTGGGTTGGGAAGATCCCCTGGAGAAGGAAATGGCAACACATCCCAGTATTCTTGCCTGGGAAATCCCATGGACAGAGGAGCCTGGCGGGGGGTGGCCACAGTCCATGGAGTTGTAAAACTGTCAGACTAAATAACAACAGGCCCAAGAGGAGCCTCCAGATTCATTGTCTGGGGAAAAGGCTGCAGAGAAACTGAAAGTTTTCTGTGCACAGAGGTTCAATGACGTGACCCAGGTCCCATTGAGTCAATGTTGCTTGCTTCCCTAGTTTTCCATTTCCGTTTTCCCAACAGTCCTCATTTCTGTTTGTAGATCCAGGAAAGCTGGCTCCACTTCTGGTTGTAGGGACTGAACAGATACTGCAGGCCAGACCAGTGTTATCTTTGGACTGAAGTGGTTGAGTCAGGGTAGGTCAGTGATGTAAGTCAACCCAATCTCAGTACCTCCTCTTGGGCCTTAGGGACCAAAGTAGTCCCTATTCTCCAGATGACACAGTGTACAGATGTAGAATTGGAACTGTTAGCAACCACCTTACTGATGAGGGGCATGAGCTGATGAACTGAGAGAGGAAGGACTGAGAGAAGCATCAAGAGAAAGAGCAGAAATTCCAATGAAACTGTGAACCCCTTGATCAAACTGTACCTGAAGCATGATGCTGCTGGATTTTTCAGATATATAAGCAATAACTACTTTTTACTATGTAAGTCTAAATTAAGTTTTTAGGTATTTATAACTGAAAATATCCTGAGTAGAGTAAGGCAAAAAAAAAAAAAGAAAAGAAAAACAAAAAATAAAGCCCCCAAACCCAAAAGCAACTAGTTAAAATTACCCTTAGAAATTCCATATATTACTATGCTAAAAGAGGAACACAGCATCCGGGATCAATGAGAGAAGAGCAGATTCATATCCCCCAGCTCATGCTCCGTCTGGGGCATATACTTAATGTGTGAGTGGTGGGCAGACTTGCTGACACCATGTATATTATTTCTCTCTGGTTGTTCAACTGAATTGCATAAACTGCCCTCAGTTTCAGCCTTGTAGAAACAGAAATCCTTTTGTTCTGTGTGCATCCCACTTACAACAGCCCCTTGGACAGGAAGCCCTGTACCCCAGATGTTTCTGGTTACCTGGTAACTGGCCTTGCAGACCATCAGAGTTGGGAGGAAATGTGGAGGTTCCTTGGGCTAGGTTTGTCATGTCCCAATGAGGCATCAGAAGTATTGTGCCTGACGACTCAGAGGAGATGGCTGGTGCAGAGCAGGCTGGGTGCAGGGTATCTTGACTCCCAGGGCATTGCCCCCCTCTCCAAGCCTTGGAGGGTGGAAGAGGCTGAGAGTCTGGGCTTAGTTTAGCCTTTACTGGCTGTGTCTAGGGAGGCAGTTATGATCAGCTTAGCTCCCCAGTAGATGGGACCAGCAGAAGCCATGGGAACAAAAAGGCCACTGGCTGTTGGGGAAGGAAAGAGGACATCTTCAAAGGATGGGCTTGCTTCTGGAGGAGGTCCTGAGTCAGAGACCAGCCTGGACTGGCTTGTAGAGGCAAGATGTGGGCTTCATCCCGTCCCTGGTCAGCTTCTTTGCCCCTCACTGCGAGACCTGGACCTCACATCCCAGGAAGTCCAATTATCATCAACTTTAATGAATCATTTAAAAAATTTTTATTTATTTTTAATTGGAGGAAAACTGATGCAACTGAATTGTATTTGATTTTGATCACCAGAGCAGTTTTGGGGCTGAAGGAAAGACTGTATCTGAGGCTCAGAAGGTGGATGTGACAGGCCTGTGGGGAGACACTGGTCAGTTTCAGAGCTGGGATTGCAAGTCTGATGCTCTGTCCACCATTGTGAAGGATGGGGACGTTCAGAAAGCCCAGCTCTGGGCGCAGGGCAGCACCTAGCGTGTGGAGAGGGCTGCCCTCCCCCACCCAAGCCAGCTGGGCCTGTCCCCCAGGAGACTCTTCTCTTCTCACCCGTTCCTCTCTCCAGTACCCTTTCTCCACTCAAGCCCACTCCGGGCCCTCTGTTCCATTTCTCTCTGGCTTCATTTCCTTCACTGAAATCAGGCATCAGGGAGGGGCTCCCACTTGAGGAGCAGAGAGCTTAAGGGAACAAAGAGAGACTATTCCTCTAGCAAGCCTGTTTCTCTCCCTCTCTCTCCGTGGAAAATGCAACCTCCTCCAGCCAGCGGAGGATGGGGGCTAATGTGTTCAAGATGGGGCCAGGGAAGTGCTAAGCACAGCAAACCCTGGCCTGGCTGGGGGTGGGGTGTGGAGGGAGAGCTCTCCCTACCCTCAGGACCTGCTGAGGGGAGCTGGCAACTCCAGGGCTCCCCGGGCTGGTTGGAGGGGCTTGTGGCTCACTGTGGCCCAGATGCCTGGTAGGATGGATTCCTGGAGGCCAGGAGAATGAGAACCCCTCTGTCTGCCAGCACATTTCTTACTCTCCCTTCCTCCATAACCTCCTCAGACATGAGGATCCACCGGGTCAATCTTAAACAGCCATGTACACTGTGATGGTTCAGTCTGTGTGTCAACCTGACTGGGCCAAGGTGGCGCCCAGATATTTGGTCAAACAGTACTCTGGGTGTGTCTGTGAGGGTGTTTTTGGTGAGATTACTATTTAAATCCGTAGACTGAGTAAAGCAGATTGTCCTCCCCAATATGGGTAGACCTTGTCCAATCAGCTGAAGGCCTGAGTAGAACAAAAAGGCTGATCCTCCCCTGAATAAGAGAGAACCCATCCTGACTGATTGCCCCTGAGCTGAGGCATTGACTTTTTCTTGCCTTGGACTCAAATGTCGGCTCTTCCCCGGTCTCCAGCCTGTTAGCTTTCAGACTAAGGCTATGCTATCAGTTCTCCTGGGTCTTCAATCTGCTGACGCACACTGCAAATCTGGGGAACTGCCAGCCTCCATAACCTTATGAGCCAACTCCTTAATCTCTTTCTCCCTTTCTCTACCTATTCTGTTTCTCTGAGGAGCCCTGACTCATACAGTTACATAGCGCGTGTACATTCCAAGGCCTTTGCAGACATTGTTTCATGTGGCTGATGTCCCACACTCTCATTCATTCACTGAATCTTGCACACTTGTTGAACTCCTGTGAATGCACCGAGCACTGAGGGCAGGACAGTGAACACGATGTGGTCTCTGCCTTCAGGAGGCCTCCAGCCTAGTCGAGGAGGCGGACAGGCCCACAGACCACTATAACATGGCGGTGGTTCTCAAGGTGGCTCCCAGCCCAGCAGCTTCTGCCTCCCCAGGAGCTTACTGAAACGCATTATCTTGGGCCCGACCTGAGACCAACAAGGAAGAGAATAGAAACTGTAGGTAGGCTCCAGCATCTGTGTGTTAACAAGCCCTCCAGGGGATGCTGCACTTCATGTTTAGAAGCACCATGTAGGGGAAACAGAGGCACGACCACCACAACCCTGTTGGCTCAAAGCCCCACATCCATTCTAGTAAAATCCATCCTCTTCACTAGGTCTTCCAAGGTGCTATGTTTTCTCACTGCTGCTCACCAGTCTGTCCCCACTTTTACCAAGGCTGCTTATGAATGCTGTGCACAGATGGGTCATCATTTAGGATTCAGCTCCAATGTCACTTTCCCAAAGATGCTTTTCCTGATTACCTGTCACTCCTCACCTCCCCGCCTTGCCTTTTCTTTCTCATAGCACGTTGCACTCTCAGACACTGTCTTCTCTATGTACTTTTAAATCATCTTTCTCTCTCAGTAGGAGTTGAACTGCTAAGGAGCTAGGACCTTGTCGGTCAGATTGGCAGCTCTAAACACTCCAGCTCCCAGACAGTGCCTGACACAGATTAGATCCCCCAAATATACTTGTTGAACAAATTAGCCAATTGCCTGGCTTAGTGGGACCATTGTAATCCGAGAGCCTGCAACTGGGGCCACTGACAGCAGGCCTGCTTTTGTCTTCCAACACCTGTTAACTCAGCTGGGAGAGGAGAACCAGCTCTAGAAGAGGAGCCACAGACTGCACATCCTGGTCTGAGACAAGGCTGTTAACTGCCTTGGGCCTCAGTGTTCTCATCTACAGAATGGAACTGAACCACTGCAGGTTTCCAGGGTGGGGGGACCCAGGCCTTGCTGGTCATCAGAATCTCCTGGGGAATTACAAATGCAGATTCCTGGGCACAATGTCCAGAAGACTCTAATTCAGTCAGCTGGGGCCTGAAACCTGGAAATCTAATTTTAGAAGCTCCCAGATGGGCAGGCAGGATGGGACCCCCTTGTATGAAAGACCTGCTGAAGAAGCAGAGAAGAGACCCTCTGGATATGTGAAGAAACATATGTCTGAGGAATTTTTCCTACATTATGGGGATCATGACCACAACAACCTCCTTGACTGTCCAGGAATGATCTAGGATTGGATTTTTTTTTTTTAATTTTGTTTCTTTCCGTCATAAGGAAACACATAGAAATATCTGCTTTAATTGATGCAAAAAAGTATGACACAAAAACTATTAAGAATTTAGATTATAAAAATAATACATGCTTATATAACATTCACAGCACACAACTATGGAAAGTATAATGTGCAAGACCTTTCACTTCCCTTCTCAACACAGCCCTCTATAGATAAAACTACTATTAGCAGCAGGGATGCAGAAAAACTTCTAGGCATTTATGTAGGAAATTAAAGAAATGAAATCACTCTCCACACATGGTTCTGCAGTGTGCTGTTTGCACTTAATTATTTTACACTTTTCATGTCAGTGTATATCAATGCCACACTTAGACCCGGTCACTAGGGCCCCTGCCTGGGTCCTGCACTGACCCTTCTCGGGCTGTGCCCCTTCCTAAGGGGTGAGGAGTCCTAGGGGTCAAGGGGAGAGGAACCCAGAGCCCACATCTCCCCACTCTGGGTCACTGGAACACCAGAATTGCCAGCTCCAACAGCTCAGGACACGTTTCTTCCCTGGATCTGCCTTTCTGATGGTGGGCAGCACCACTGCTTGCTAGGGGTGTGGACAGAGCTTGGATATGTATATAGAGTGGGGTGTCCACACATATGAGATCCCTTTAACACCAAGAGGGAACTATAGGTGAGACGAAAAGGTGATGGACCATGAGCCAGAGCCCCCAGTTGTTTTATCAACCCAGGACCCTCACTGTTAGGGGCGGCCCTGGTATAGATGGATAGACTAACTCTGTCTCATCCTTTATACTGGTTAGTAGTGTAATAGTGGTAGTGTTAGTCACTCAGTCGTGTCTGACTATTTGTGACTCCAAGGACTGTAGCCCACTAGGGAATGTCCATGGAATCCTCCAGGCAAAAATACTGGAGTGCGTTGCCATCCCCTTCTCCAGGACATCTTCTCGACCCAGGATCAAACCTGGGTCTCCTGTGTTGCAGGCAGAGTCTTTACCATTGGAACCACCAGAGGGTTGCCTGGTGTGTTTTCTTTTTAACCATACTCCTATTGATGAATATTTAAATTGTTTCATCCCTTTTCCTATTGAAAACTGTTAATGTGCTTAAACATTTTTTCTTGGGACTTCCCTGGTGATCCTGTGGTTAAGAATCTGCCTGCCAATGCAGGGGACATGGGTTGGATCCCTGGTCAGGGAAGATTCCACATTCCTTGGGGCAACTAAGCCTGTGTCTACAAATACTGAGACTGTGAGCTGTAGAGCCACACTCTGCAACAAGAAAAGCCACCCCAATGAGAAGTCCATGCACCGCAACGAAGAGCAGCCTCAGCTCACTGCAACTAGAGAAAGCCTATGCACAGCAATGAAGACCCAGCGCAGTCAAAAATAAATAAATAAAAATAAAAAAAGCTTTTCCCATCACACAAGGTCTTTATCAATACTGGTGAATAAAAAGCCCTCAGTGCCCAGTGGTGATGTACAGCAATGCCAGGAGTGGGTACAGAGCGCTTGCCTGTCATTGTGCAGGCTGGCCCTGGAGCTGCCCTGTCATCTTGGGCACAGAGCCCGCTCACAGGCATCCTCACAGCTGTTGATCTCGCAAGCTTGACTCTCTGCTTTGTTCCTGGGAATGTCTGGGTCCTCCTCAGCTTACAGCCAAACAGCAGTTTTTCCTAATTTGCAGAAGAACTTCGAACAGAAGACCAAAGGGGAGGGGAGAAGGTGACTGCAAAGCACACTGTCAACCCATTTGAAGGGAAAATGAAGGCCTGATCTGCCGACTGTGAAGAAGAGAGTGGCCAGGTTGTGCCATCTAGCTGGATGCCCCTTGCCTCTTCATGTCCCGATGCCAAGTCTCACAGGGCTGCTGTCCCTTTTATCACCCCTCTTGGCATTCTCATTCCTGCCTCTGTGCGTGCAGTCCCCTCATCACAAACCACTGAACTGACTTCCTTTTATCCACTCTTTAGTGCCTCTTCCTCCAGGAAGCCCTCCTTGATCTCTCAGCTGAAAGATCTCTCTTAGCTCTCATGATGTTTTGTGTCCTTGTCTATTTTTTCTTTCCTTTAGATAATTTGCCCCTAGTTAGCAGAGGCAACTTTTAATGTCCCCCTTAGCGCTGCTCAAAGTATTTTGAACACAGTCAAGTCTCAGTAACTGTTTGTTGAGTGAATAACAAATGGATAGATGCAGGCAGCCACTCATTTTGCAAAGACAAGCTGAATCTTCATTCTGCTTCTTGGGATGTAGCTGGGTGCAGAGCTGTGTTGAACTCTTCTGGGTACCATCTGCAAATGGGCCACCAGTGTTGGGATGACCTTGGCCCAGCTCCCCAGGAAAGCAGCTATGGTCTGATGTTGCCCCCCCATCCCCCACAAGAAAGGCCGCGTCCACAGTGTAAAAATCCCCCTTTCTCTTTTCAAAATGTCGGATAAACCCTTGCTTGATTTTCCAAGGCATGCTGAGTCTTTCCCATCTCCCTCACCACCCAGGTTTATCATAACTCCTTCCTCTGAAAATGAAACATAAACACAGTGATGGTGTGGGCAGATGTTTCTTGGTGGAATGTACAGATTTAATTTCTTGGTATGCTCTGGTCTGACGGCTCCTCTGTAGTACTTGGTGGTAGCAAGGAAAGAGGTCTTGGAATTGGGGGGTGGCATGCGTCCTTCAGCTCATAATTAGGATGGTGATACTTTCTATGTGACCAGTGTACACACTGAACAGCTCATTTCATCCTGCCCGCGGCTAGGGGAGGCAGCTGGACAAGGAGAGATGGTACCATCAGACTGGAGAAGGAAGCAAGGCCCAGAGAATGTCCAGATCCTCTGAACAGAGGCTAAGACACACCTGGGACACAATATTCTGATTCTTCCCACAGCTCCTTCCACTAGTCATGTGGACTCAGCTGGGGTAGAAAAGAGGAGAGGGCCTGGGGGTGAATGGACAGATGCTATTTTTTGGTCATGGGCCTGTTGACCTGTCTAGGGAGAGCTCTGATCTATTCCCAGATGGGCTTAGTGACCTGGGGTGATCCACCTGCTCCCTCAGGGCCTCAGTTTCCTCATCTGTAAAAGGAGAAGCTTGGACAAATTCTGTCCGAAGAAATAGTTGAGAACTGGCTGTGTGCCAGACACTGCGGATTGAGGCAGAGTTCATACCCTTCGTCTGGTGGGGCTGAGAGACCAAACCTGATGACCTAGGGGTGGAGGGCAGCACTGTGAGGGGGGCACGTGGGTGAAGCACAGTGCAGGGGCCTTTGCCCGGCCATCTGGGAAGGCTTCCTGGAGCCGGCAACTCTTGGGTGGAGGCTTGCAGGTAGAGAGACGTCACTCAGGTGAAGAAGGGGCAGGGGCTTCCCTCAGGGAGAACTGACAGCTGGGTCTTGAGGATGAAAGCACGCAGGTGCATCATCTAACGTGCTTTTGGTGGCTAAGGTGGGGCCTGGGAGGGACCCAGAGGGACAGACACACTCCCATCTTCACAGAGCTTGCGGTGAAGTCATCCTCAGCCCAGGCGCGCATCATTCATCCCTCATCTTTCTCGCCACCCACCCACACCTCCCTGACATTCCAAATCTGCTCTCGTGTCCCTTCACTTGCCCAGAGAACTCTATCTAAAGTGGCATGAAGTGTAGACAGATAGATGCCCACATGTTTGAGAGCACTGCCTCATCCCCCTGCATCAGGTAACTCCCACCCACTTTCTGGTCTCTCTATTCCCGCCACTGGATTCAGGCAGTGAGGGTCACTCTCTGCATAAGCCTGGAAAGGAGCTAGCCTCAGAATCCATGAGAACTCATGGACTCTTAAAAAAGGATTCAGTGGTTCAGAACCTCTTTGGGCATTAGCCTCGCCTGGGGATTCCTACCTCTAGAGAGTCTGACTTTTGTTAAGTCTTGGGTTGGGTTGAGGAATCTATTCTTTTTTAACCTTTCACAGGCAGTTCTGTTCTGCCAGCCTTGGGAATCCCTAGATTATATTGTCAAGTGATTATCAGGCTTTGAAATAATGGAATTGGGGATGGCATGCTCTAGTAAGAAAGAGTCGACAAAACTGGGTCATGTGTTCATCTACTTTCAAAGCATTTTATATGAACAAATAAATAAATGAATGCACCCAAGAATGAATGTTTGGGGAAAGGTTGTGTCAGAAATTGTGCTAGGCACTGCCTCTGACATTAATTTGGTTAATCTTCGCCACAGCCCTGTGAAAGAGAGAAGCGGCCCCATGTTGAAGTCATGGAAACTGCAGCCCAGAGAAGCTAGGTCACTCACCCCTAGGTCATTCACCCAGCTGGCTAAGGGGCAGCTCCTTGGCCTCTCTCTCCTGCCTGGTCCTCTCCCCATCTCTGGGGGATGGATGGGGTGTAGGAGAGCAGAATACACAGAAGCCAGCCTGTGTCCCATTAGGGAGCTCCTAGCTGCCTGGGGGAATCACTGGCTCTGCAAAATCCTTCGAAGTACTTTCTTCCATCTGGTTAAAGCTCAGATTGCTTTCTCTCCTCCTCCTTCCGGGCTATGAGTAATGGCTACTCTGACAGCATTCCTTCAGCCACTGGAGGGCAAAGCCTGTCTTGACATTTTTGGAAACGTCATCCTCCTTGGGTTTCAAAATCCTTGGCTCAGCAGTTGGGGAGAGGCAGGGGGACAGCTCAGAGCGAGGCTGCTGCCTCAGGAAAGCCATTCTGGGGAGTGGGAAGGCGGTGGGGGGGCAAGCTGCCGTCTACTACCCACTGCCCTTGCCCTCTGCCCTCTGACTGACTTCGCTTCTGCTGGGCCCCTCCAAGGTTTGCAGTGGAAAGAAAGAGAGAGAAAATGCCAATCTCTCCCATGGGGGTGGCCATTTCCCCCAGATTCTTTATAACAAGAACATCCAGCTTTGGGCTACCCTGAGATTCAGGAACCAGTTCTAGAACCATTCTCTTCACCTCCTGTTGGCCTGTGCCAAGCACCAGAGATGCAAAGACAACAAGTAAAAGGCAAACCCTACCCTTGGGGGCTTGTAGCCCCCTTTCTCTCCTTACTCTCTTAGCTCTTCACTCTCCATCCCATCTTCTCTCTTCTTCCCTATACTCCATTTCATTTTCCATTTCTCTTAACTGGCTTTTTCTATTGGATTGGTCAAGAAGTTGATATAGATTTATCCAAGTGGGGAAAAACCCAAACAAATCTTTCTGGCCAACCCAATACATTTTCTCTCTCTTTGTCTCTCTGCATTATTGGCTCAGGATGACTCCTCACAGCTAAACTAGGAAGAACTATTTCGAGAGAGAAAGTGGGGTGGATTTATGAACTCCACGGAGAATAACCAGAACCTTGTCAAGATGGTCTTATATCAATAAGAAGCTTTTGCCATTGGCTGTGTGTCTGAGTGTTGCTGCCGTGTAGAAAAGAAGTTGTTGAAAGAAAAGAATAAACACCTGCAAGAGTGTGAAATCCTGAAGAGCCCTTGATTCTTCATGAAATAGTCAGGGAAAGTTAGAAGAAGGTATTCTATTCACGCCTGGAGAAAACAAGGGTTAGGTTAGTTAGTGACAGATCACAGCTAAGACTAGTGAGGAAAAAGCACACAGAGCATGTAGATTTGTTTTTCTAACTGCACATAACTTTAAATCATGTTTATTTCACTTTGTGGTTTTCAGTAAGGAGTTCAGTGTCTCCCATTTTATAGCCCAGCCGAATGGAAGCAGATGCCGGCCTTAGTGACATCCAAGGGAAACAGAGGAATAGAGAGGAGGCCTTGCTCCCTCTAGTGTCGGCCATGGTGACTGCAGATAAAGTGCCAAGGAGTGATGGAATACCAGTCACGAAAATTCAAGCTTAGGAAATTACAGAAAGCCATTCTCAAGATGGAGTGAATCTCAACATTAGTGTCTTTTCACCTCAAGTGAGGGGCGCCCCTTTCCTTGCCTGCGCTGGATTTAGGACAGCACTGGCGTCAGAGAAGGGAGGGAGGTGCAAGGGCCCACAGGCGCTGGTGGGGGCAGGGGTGGGGATGGAGGGCGGAAAAGATGCTGAGCTGGCAAATCCCTCTGGCTTCCCTGAACTGCCGAAATTAGATTTATTTTCTTTCTTAGAGGTTAGAAACCAGGAGACTTTCCTTTCAACGTTTCCACTATTGAGACTGTCCTTTCAACGTTTCCACTATTGAGACTGTGCCTCTTACCCCCAGAGCACGCAGAAGCTGGCTCCCTGCCTCGCCAGGATCAGCACTCCGGCCACCCTATGGCCCTGAGGACTGGTCCTGGCGCTGTCTCCGGCTGGCCAGGTTGTGCATGTGTCAGAGGTGACCTAGGCTCTTGCTGACAGACTCTTCAGGTCTGTACCTTTCCTGTGTTGTTTTGGTAAACAACACGGAAGAGAAAAATCTGGAGATGCAGGACCACTTGCAGGCTGCGTCTTACAGGCTCGCTGCGTTCTGGGGCTGACAGGCTTTCCTTGGCTGCCCTCAATGCTACTTTGTATTTCTGAGCACTTGAAGGAGCCCACAGCCCCGTGAGGATAAACGTCTGTATAACGGTTCAGCCCTCTGTGGCTCACTCGCTGCTTGTCCATGTGCCGCCCGACTGCCAGGGTCTGCTGGGTGGCTTGGCCCTGGGCCCCTGGCCAACACGTCCCCAGGGACTACAGTTTCTCTCTTTCTCTTTCTCCCTCTCTCTCATGTGTTAGGTTGTTTCATCGTATCCTGGGCTTAGCTTCTGTAGTGATTTATTGTCAACCAGCATGAGTCATGGTGCTGGGTTTTATTTGTTCCAAGAGAAAATAGCAGAGGGCATGTATGCGCTGCGGTGTTGGGAACCCGCTCTGGGGTCCTGAGCCAGGAAAAGAGCTTAGGATGTTCCTTAGTGAGATTTCCACAGCAACAACGGCTGAGGCTGCCCCAGGCCTGACAATTGGCACCATCAGGGAGGAGGGACGACTTGGATAAAATCTATCATCCTGCCACCAAAACCAGCCTAGGGGTCCCTTTTCCTGGAAACCTCTCCTGGACACCATATCCCTTCTTGGGAAATAGGCTAGCAAAGGGAACTAACTTATCTAGCATCCGCCCATGGCAGACACGTCACACACCATCTCCTATTTTTTCCTCAAAGAAATCTTAGGGGTGTGCAGCAACATGTCCATTTTACAGGTGAAGAAACTGTGTCCAGTAGGTGGATGTAACATCCTCAAGTTCCCACAGATTGAAAAATGGATGAGCCCAGGTTTGTGTAGTTCTGAAGCCTAGACTTCTCCTGCAGTTAGGGGCCACCTTGGGCTTCCCAGGTGGCTCAGTGGTAAAGAATCCGCCTGCCAATTCAGGAAACTCGGGTTTAATCCCTAGGTCAGGACAATCCCTTGGAGAAGGAAATGGCAACTCACTCCAGTATTCTTACTTGGGAAATCCCGTGGACAGCGGAGCCTGGCAGGCTACAGTCTATGGAGTCTCAAGAGTTGGACACAACTTAGAGACTAAACAACAGGGTCCAGCAAATGTGCATTCACACACCCGCTGAGGCAGAAGACCTCAGCCCCTTTTGGGATGTTGCTATAAACCCTGCAGAAAAGGGCCACAGACAAGAGGCTGGGAAATCTGGGGGTTGAAGAGGAGGGAATGATACAAGGGCATCCCCGTCAGGCCTAGGCTTGCTGGTCAATTTTTTTTTTAACTTTCAACTTTTTATTTTGCATTGGGGTATAGCCAATTAACAATGCAGTGGTAGTTTCAGGTGACCAGCAAAGGGATTGGGTCATACATATACATGTATCCATTCTCCCCCAAACCTTGTTGCCCAATTTTTGTGGATTTATTCCTCATGGATTTCCTTTATAGTCAAGCCCAAATTCCATTATCAGTGGGTTTTAGACATGAAAGATCTTAGTGAAAATGCAAATGTGTTATCTGGGAAGGTCAGTACCATACAGCTTGGTTGAAGAATGAATGCCCTACCCGTATCAGAATTCGGTTTACGTAGCTGTTACCTGGGGCTTTCCAGGCCCTAGTGGTAAAGAATCTGGCTGCCAATGCAGGAGACGTAAGAGACCAAGTTTGGGAAGATCCCTGGGAGGAGGGCATGGCAACCCATTCAAGTACTCTTGCCTGGAGAATCTCATGGACAGAGGAACCTAGTGGGCTGCAGTCCATGGGGTCACACAGAGTTGGACATGACTGAAGCGACTTAACATGTCTCCTAGTGACCTGGAGACAAGATATGAAGATGGTGGGTGCACTGATACTTTGGCACTGTTCACCTGCACACCAGGTGGAAATACGACAAGGAGTAGAAGCAATGTGGACTGGGTGTTGGGAGAGCTGAGTTCCAAGGGTGACCTCGGTGTAGGCCTTTCTAGCTTTGGGCCTGTTTCCTTGCTTATAAAATAAGGGATTGTGCTGTGCTCAGTCACTTAGTCATGTCCGACTCTTTGCGACTCCATGGACTGTAGCCTGCCAGGCTCCTCTGTCCATGGAATTCTCCAGGCAAGAATACTGGAGTGGGTTGCTATTTCCTTCTCCAGGAGATCTTCCCAACCCAGGGATCAAACCCAGGACTCCCGCATTGCAGGCGGATTCTTTACTTTCTGAGCCACCAGGGAAGCCCAATGAGGGATTGGGGCTAAATGTTTTCTAAGACTTTTCTAGTCAGGGTAGCAGTCCTGAAGGTCAAGTCCCATCCCCATGTTCACTGAGTGTCCACCTGCGCCTCCTGGGCCTGCTCCCAGTCACCCTGTCCTTCCCAACCCACCTCTGCCTCTAAGAATTAGGGTCTGCTGGAGACCTGCACGACGGTGAGCTTTCCAAGGCTGCAGTGTCATTCTACAAGACTCAGTGCGTCTGGCTTCCTTCTCAGTCTCCCCTCTACCAGTCAGTTCTAGAGGAAATCAATCCTGATATTTATTGGAAGGACTGATGCTGAAGCTAAAGCTCTAATACTTTGGCCACCGGACTCAAAGAGCTGACTCATTGGAGAGGACCCTGATACTGGGAAAGATTGATGGGTTGAGGAGAAGAGGGGTGACAGAGGATGAGATGGCTGGATGGCATCGTCAACTCAATGGACATGAGTCTGAGCAAACTCCAGGAGATAGTGAAGGACAGGGAAGCCTGGTGGGCTGCATTTGAGCAAAGAGCTGGACATGACTGAACAACGACAAAATGCATGTATGTGGAACCTAGAAAAATGGTACTGATGAACCTGTCTGAAGGGCAGGAACAGAGATGCAGACATAGAGAACGGACACGTAGACACAGGAAGAGAAGGGGGAGGAAGAGGAGGGTGGGGCCAGTTGGGAAAGTAGCATTGACGTATACAAACCACCGTGTGTAAAACAGCTAGTGGGAAGCTGCTGTGTAGCACAGGGAGCTCAAGTCTGTGACCATCTAGAGGGGAGAGATGCGGGGTAGGAGGGAGGCTCAAGAGAGAGGGGGTGTACACATGTGTATGGTTGCTTCACGTGTCATACAGCAGAGGCTGACCCAGCATTGTAAAGCCATTATCCTCCGATTTAAAAAAATGGAGAAAAACGAAGGACTCCAGGTGTACTCTCCTCACTCTCCCAGCCTCTGGTCTACTGCTCTGCTTTCCACACTTCCTCCTCCAGCCACGTGGGGCAGTGTCCTTTCTCTAAACACGACCTTTTCTTTTTCACCCCTGTCCTCTTACCCTGCTGGTTCCCTCCATCGGTTACACTCTGCTCATCCCTGTCTATTCTATACACAGAAATCCTACCCGTCTGGAAGGACCCTCCTCCACAACCCTCTCCTGATCCCCTCCCTGACCTGGTCCTGCTGAATTAGACATCCACCCTCGCTCCCATGGACTCCTGGGATCCTTTCGGTGTGCCCTCTCTTGGGGTTTATCATCCAGGATTGGCATTCTGCAACCACAGGGCCTCTCTTTCTGACTGGGTGCAGCATTTTCATGTGAATTTGCCAGTGCTGGGTCTCGGGACGTCACAGTCTTGGCTCTCAAGGGCCAGCAGTGTGGCTGGTTAGGAGGGACCCCACTATGGATGACTGTAGCTTCCCCGTCGGTATCTGGGCTGGGGCTGCTGCTGCTCTGTGCTGCTTTGGGCCTGACGAGATCTAGGCTCCAGATACAACTCAGACGTTTATTGTGTTATCTCTCTCGCAGTCTCAGTTGCCTCATCTGTAAAATGGGAACAAGCCCATTTCTCTGACAAGTTGCTCATGGTTCAGATTCCCTGAACCTGTACCCCAGGGAACTCATATGCCCTCTTCTTCTTAAAGCCCACTGAGTTCAGAAGGGGTTCCCTTTTAGAACCGACTAGGCTATCAGGTTCCTGCTTCCTAACGCCCTCAAGGGGAGGAGGCGAAATGCGCTGCCTCGCTGAGAGCTGAGACTTTGCTCTCCAGGGTAAAAGCTTCAGTGACAAATTGGAAATTCGTGGGGCCCAGCTCTGTTTCTTCTCAGCACCAGGAGGCTTCCTGCTTCAGTGGACCAAAGGCTCGGAGAGGCCCTCTGCAAACCCTACACCGGAGTTTCTGGGGCATCAAATGGTCTTGAAAACCAAACGGCTTAATGATTTCAATGTACATACATTAGAGTCATGTGGATTAAATTTCTTTGAAAATACACAAGGGCTTAAAGAGCGGGGGCAGAGAATACTCAGCCCAGGAGGAATTTGTTTTCTCCTTTTCTTTTTGTGTGCCTGTGAGTGTTGTTATTGGTGCTAAAACCAAGGCATGTGGAAAACTGTTCAAGATGTGTGAGGCACTGGTTTACAATTAGTTCTGTCGAGTCTGGGTTTGCATTGGGAATGTAGGGGCAAGAGATGAGAGGTTAAGAGGATAAAGTGGCAGCCCCACTAGGTCTGTCCCTTTGCCTTCTTAACATTTACATCAGGGTCTGGTGCCCTTGAATTTCAAGGAGACTCAAAGCCCGCATTGGCACCTGTGGTCAGAAGCAACTAGTGAGCCCAGCTCTGGGGCTGGCAGTGTTGGGACCTGGACTTCTGGGCAGGGGCTGGAGGGTGATGTCATCTCCCAGTGGCATCTCCCTGCACTCAGTGGAGATGGTGATCTTCAGTCTCCCAGGGAATTCTTTAAAACACAGATTCCCTGATCCCGCTGCAGGCTCAGGAGATGCAGACTGAGGTATGCCAGCTCCACCTTAAGGGCCAGAAGCTGGGTCCACACCGGGGAGGCAGAAGAGCCTGGGTCAGAGAGTCTCCTGACCAAGTCACCAGGGGCCTGATTTTAGATCTGCCTGTTTTCTGGGTGCAAGCAACCCAATCCTCCACTTCCTACTTTGCTGATCACAAAATGCATTCTTTGGTTGGTATTTTTTTTTTATCTTTCCTAGCATCCTGAGACAGGTTCTTTCATATGTACTTCGTGCGAGAGCAAACAGAGAGAAGGAGGCTGAGAGAGCTTCTCCCGAGGTCTCCGTCCAAGTGGCAGTCTTTGGATTTCAGACTCCTGCTCCCGTCCTTCCTTTGAGGTGCCTCCTGGCATGAATGTCAAATAACAGGCACCACAGAAGTCGTCCCTGTGTGTATCTGCCAGCTGGTGTCCCACAAATGACACTGATATTGACCCCTCTTTTCCCATTATTAGGGATTCCCTGGTAGCTCAGCTGGTAACGAATCCACCTGCAATGCAGGAGACCTCGGTTCGACTCCTGGGTCAGGAAGATCTGCTGGAGAAGGGATAGGCTACCCACTCCAGTATTCTGGCCTGGAGAATTCCATAGACATCAAACAACAGGCACCACTGGAGCCATCCCTGTGCATATCTGCCAGCCAGTGTCCCAGAAAATGACACCAGCATAGACTTCTCTTTTCCCATTATTAACATCCACAGGGCCTTACATCTGGATAAAACTCTTGGAATGCTGCCTACAGGATGAGTAAAATGGGGGTCAGGGGAGAAAGAGGGGAAGCGACCGAGTAGGATATGCAGTGGGGTTCATGCAAGTGAGAACAGGGATTCCTGAAAGGGCCTGCGTGCTCCTGTCTGTTCTGCAGGAGGTGCAGCTCCCTGGGTCTCCAAGGCCTCTCTGTAGCTCTCAGTTCAGTTGTGGCAGAAAACACGCTCGGGTCCAGTGGCTACAGGGCAGCTCTCTCCCAGGATGCTTCCGGCTGCACTCAGACCAGCAAGAGCGACCTCGCGTCAAATCTGCTGTGCCGTTCTGCCCATCTGAGCCCAACTTCCAAGGCCTCATTCAATGTTCCTCTTTCTTTGAAGCCCTCCCAAAGACTTCAGCCACAGAGATTTCTCCTTTCAAAAACTGGCTGAATTTCTGCTGTGAGCAAGACGGCTGGCTGGCTGCTCGCAGGCACAGGGAGATGAGACTAGCATCAATAAGTGAGGGGAGCCATGGGCCTAAGTGACTCCAACACAAGGTAGAAAGTGATTTGGGCCATCAGAGAGACACGGCTTGGGCAGGGTAAGGCCATTTAGGCTAGGAGAAGGATCCAGAAAACCTCATGGAGAGAGTGGTCTTACGAAGATGAACATAATTAACACCAGGTTATATTTTGTCTTGCACTGTTTTTTAATTGTTTCAAGGATTTTAGTGTCAATTCTTCAACTAGCCTGTGAGTTATTTGAGAGTAAAACCAAGTCTTACTCATACCAATATTTTGCAGAGTCTAGTAAAACTTATTAACAGAAGCTTAATAAACAAATATTGGTCAAAACAAATTCCATTTTAGAAAAGCCAGTTCCATTTAATCTTTAACTCTTCATACCATGTCAAGGATATAGATGTTGTAATCACTTTCCTGTACAGTAGAAATGAACAGTATATTGTAAATCAACTATACTTCAAAAAAATAAATGTTAAGAAAAGAATACAGATGATGTGCCTTTTGTCTGGGCTGCCTGAGAGAGGTTCAAACCATTAATTCAATCTTTCAAATTATGTTCTTTGGAACGTCATACCCCTGATTTCCATAAGACAATAAAGCAGATGGTTACTATCCATCTGATAAATGTTATAAAAATAAAATATATATTTCTATGGGTACAACTAATATAGTGATGGGAAGGGATGGTCAGAGAAGGTTTCTGAGGGGAAGTGATATTTAAGTTGATTAAAGAATATGAAAGAGGACTTTGAATTCCAGCCATTAACAACTATAAGAGCTAGATAAAATATATGAAACAATTATATTCAGGCGCCAGCCAGCAGTCAATACAGAGCTCAATACTTGAATAAAAGGAAGCGCAGGCACTAAACCCACACTCACTCAGCTTTCTTGATGAGGGTACTTTCCTACTGCAGCACACAGGGAATGAGAGTCCAGACCGAGAACAGCAGACTTGCTGGGTGGAGGAAACAGGGATTGGAATGGGGACTGAAAAAACGACTAGGATTTGGTGGGAGCAGGTAGAAAGGAGATAGTCACAGAGAAAAAGGTCCCCAGACTCTGCTAGCATTTTCCCTCAGGGTCCTTGGCTGACCCCTAAGCTGTGCATGTATGGTGTGAGACTCTGGAAAATTTATCAGAGAAGTGGGGCAGAGATATTAGAGGCTTCCCTGTACCTGGGAGATGTTGGGGTTCATGCCTAGTCAAAAAATAAGTTTTAATGAATGCTGTGGGCTTCCAGCTGAGATCCCCGCAAATTCATGCCCTAGGAGTAAGTGAAAGAAATTGTTGATCACTCAGTCGTGTCCAGCTCTTTGTGACCCCAAGGAATGTAGCCTGCCAGTCCCCTCTGTTCATAGCATTCTCCAGGCAAAAATTCTGGAGTAGGTAGCCATTCCCTTCTCCAGGGGATCTTCCCGATCCGGAAGTCGAACCTGGGTCCCCTGCATTGCTGTCAGACTCTACTGTCTGAACCATCAGGGAAGCACCCTAGGAGCAAGGGCAAAACTAGATGATACCTGCCCTAACTGAGGCCCAGACCAAGCTGTGGTAAAGTCTAGGTGGTTTCACCAGTGTTCTAGTTGACTATCAGAACAAAATGTAGCATTATCTAAAGGAGGTTAACACAATCTGTAGCTTCTACTGTGTACTAGTCACAATATTCTAATAGAATTAATAAATATACACTAAACAGGCAAAGAATCAGGAAACTGTAAAGGTAAAATAGGCAACTATAAGGTAAAATAGTCACTAGAAACAGAGCCAGAGATGATCCAGATATTAGAGTTAGCCAAGAAGGTTTTCAAACTAATTGTTATTAATACATTTTTAAAAAAGAGTAAAAGATGGACAAATGGGAGAAAGATTATTTTAATAGAATTAGAGTCTATAAAAAATCAAACAGAAATTCAAGAATTACAAAATAAAATATATGTAATTAAGAATACATTGGGTGTAAAAAAAATTAAAAAAAGAATACATTGGGTGCATTTAGCTATACAATATACCTCATGAATATATGAGGTAGACAATATACATAGAAACTAAGTTCCTGAGAATACGTCAATGAATAGAATCACACACACACACACAAATATACACACACACATGCATACATGGTGTCCAAGTAAAGTTTATCCCAGGAATAAAAATTTGGCTTAATATTAAAAAACTCAATCTATAGATATAATTAACATTATTAACAGAATAAAGATGAACCACATAACATCTCAATCTTTGAAGAAAAAATATCTGATAAAATTCCATAACTATTTATACACACACACACAAATAAACCCCAGAAAGCTAGGAATATAAGAAAACCTTGTTAATCTGATGATATCTACAACAAACAAATGAATAAACTATAGTTAACATCTTATTTAATTATGAAATATAGTCTTCCCTTTAACAAGGGAAATAAGAAAAGCATGTTCAGTATCACAACTTCTACTCACTCTAGAACTGCACATCCTAGCTACTGCAATTAGGCAAGAAACAGAGAAAAATCTATGAAGATTAGAAAAGAAATAAAACTATAATTATTTCAGATGATCTGCTTATATATGTAAAAATACGTAAGAATCTACAAACACACTATAAAAATAAATGAGTTTAGTAAAATTGATGGATATAATGTAAATATACAAAAATCAGTTGTAGTTTACTATACTAGCAAAAGATTGGAAAATGAAATAAAAGCATTCCAATTCTGAAAAAGAACAGTCCCTTTTAACTGGCATAAAATACCAAGTACCTAGGAACCAAAGTAACAAAAGATATGCAAGAATTTTACACTGAAAATTTCAAAGCACTATTAAGAGGAGAAATTTAAAAAACTAAGGAAGTGAAGGGATATACATGTTCATAGATTGGAAGACTCAGTATTAGTAAGACTTCGTTTCTCCCTAAATTGATCTATAAATTCAACATAATCCTAATCAAAATGTCAGCAAGTTTGATGAGGGGAAATTGACAAGCTGATTCTAAAATTCATAGGAAAACACAGAAGACAGAGTATAACCAAAACACTCTTATCAAAGAGGAACAAATGTGAAGAATTCACATTACCTAACTTCAAGACTTTCTTTGAAGCTACAGTAACCAAGGCAGCTTTCTATTTTATAGATTAGAATAGAGGCTAGAAATAGACCCATACTTATAGGGGTCACCTGATTTTCAACAAAGACAACCCTACAATTCAGTGGGAAAAGTCTTTTAAAAAATGGTGCTAGATAAACTGGATATCCATAGTTTAAATTAAAAAAAAAATCTTTGACCTTTATCTCACATCTCACACAAAAATTTATTTGAGATGAACCACTGACTTAAATGAGAAAGCAAAAACATCAAACTTCTGGAAGAAAAAAGAGGAAAGTATCTTCATGATCTTGAGAGAAGCAAACATTTCTTAAATGGGACACACAAGACACACTGTAAAAAGAGGGATAAATTAGACTTTATTAAAGAACTTTTGTTCATAAAAAGGCACCATTAAGGAAATGAAAACGCAAGCTACAGACAGGGAGAAGTTCTTTGCAATGCTTTTCCTTGACAAAGGATTTGTATATAAAATATACATATTTTTTAAGTTTTATAAATTATTAAGAAAAATACACACAGCACAATTTTAAAAGTGGCAAAAGACTGAATCAGACACATCATAAAATAAGATACCAAAATGGCCAATCAATTCACAAAAAGCTACTCAACATTGTTAGTCATTAGAAAAATGCCGGTTAAACCCACCACGAGATCCTATTGGGTTGGTACAAAAGTAATTGTAGTTTTACATTGTTGAACCTCGCTGTTTGACATTGGAATACATTCTCAAATAAATGGGGTGTGTGTGTGGAATGTCCTACAACTGATTTGCAGTGATGGCTGCACAACTTGGTAAATTTCAGAAGAAATCACTGAATTGATGCTTGAAATGAGTAAATTATATAACAGGTAAAATATAATCCAACAAAGTTATATTAGAAATAGGAGGCTGACCCTTCCCGCCTCCTGACTGCCCCCACCCCAGAGAGGCCCGTGGGCTCTCTCTGACCCTCTCCCCACACTTAGCCTTCTCTCACTTCCCTTTGCCCACTGTGGCCTGTGTTTCAGCTTTGAGCACACCCATGCATCCTTGCAGAGACACCCCACATTCCACAGCTCTCCCAACAGCCACAACCAGAAGTGATGTCCCCACTGATGAGACCCTGGGGCCCTGAGGGGGGATGAGAGGGAGTGATTGCTGGTTCTTGGTGCCTGCTGCCCGTGGTGTCCCAGAACCAGGAGAAAGGGAGTGTTCATTTCCATTTCTCAGATGAGAAGACCGAGGCCTGGGAAGGGGATGCGCATGGTTCCATAGATGGGCAGACCCTAGGCAGCCCCTGACCTTCCAGGACAAGAAGTCAAGTCCCTGGGAAGGGGGGCATTCGCATGTGAGGGCCTGTGCTGTCAGCCCACGGGGGGCCTGGGTGGGGTGAGGTGCAGGGCCACAAGGGGGGGCAGCTGTCACTCACCACTTCCTGCCGCTGATGTCATGCTGCTGCACCGTGTAGCCAAAGAAGGCGGCCCTGGAGCCAGGGATGACTCGGGGCTTCTTGGTGTCCATGTTGAAGGTGGCCGTGAACCCTGAGAGCGGAAGAGAGAGGTCAGGTGGGCGGATGTCCTGGTCCCAGGGCCGTGACTGGCACCCCCCAGCAGATCACCTACCTTGGAGGGTCTTGGCTGTGGATGGAGCATATACCTCTATCCTTGGGGAGCCCCCGGGTTGGTTAACACAGTCCCTGTTTGGGGAGCCAACAATCTGATGGCCAAGGCCCAGCCCCTGCCCTGAGGGGAGCCAGGCTGGTAGGGGAGGCACAGGTATAAAGCCTCCTCTTGGAGACCAGGCAGGTCTGAAGGGTAAGACCTTGTCCTTCCCCGACAGAATCCCTGGTCTCACAAGGACGGGACAGTCCCTGTTCTCTTCCACCACTCCTTCACTCTGCTTCTAACTTCTGCTGGTCTCTTCTTGCATGTTTTTTTCTCTGTCTTTTCCCTCCCCTCTCCTCCTTCTCTCTCTCCTCCTTTTCCCTTCTTTCACCTCCGACTGCTAGCTAAGTAGTCAGGGAGCTGACTCCCCACCTCTTTTGCCATCCCCTTTGCCCCAGCCAGGCCCGCGGTCCTAGCGGCCATGGCTCCAGTGCTGCTGGCTGACCATCTCCTTCTGAATCCACCGCAAAGCTCCGCCTGGCTTCAGCCAGGGCCACTGCTCAGCAGGAGCAGCCAAGGCAAAGCAGGGAAAGTCCTGTAAAACCCGTTCACCTTGGCCCCTAATCGGTCAATTAACTGATTCTGCCTAGTGGAACACCTTGGGGCAGTTGGACACGACTTAGTGACTGGACAACAACAACAGTTAATAGAGCACAGCAGACAGAATATCACTGCCATTCCTCTCACGTGTTAACTGTTATCACCTTATTTACAAAGCCCAGCCACGAATGGACTTATCAGCCTGGTCAGCAGCAGGCAGCCCTGGGGACCAGGGGCCTGATCAGGTGAGCACAGGGGGATGAAGGATCACTGGTCCTTGGCCAATGTGGGCACGTCACAGAGCAGAGAGAGACACTGGTGTCACCTGTGCACAGCTGGGAGGTGGACAGAGAGGGGTCAAAGAAGAAGTAGAACTCTCCAACTCTGTCCCAGAGATGGACACACACACATGTGTGCGCGTACGTTCAGAGAGGCGCGTACGTTCAGAGAGGCACGTATGTGCACGCATGCATGGACGTGTACACACGCATACCTGCGCAGGCCATACACCTTCCCTGATTGCAGGGGAAACACTTTATCTGGCTCCCTGGTGCCCCCTGGAAATGTCCCCTGGTGGTCCGTGGTCCTCCTATTCTTGTACCCAAGCCCAGCAGAGTGAGGGGCCCCTGAGCAAGAGGCAGGCATGCCTGGCAGTCAGGAAATCCAGACCCACCCCCCCACTCCCAGGCTGGCAGGGAGGTGAGGGCCAGTGAAGTCAAGAGCGTACACTGTGTCTTCAAGGTCTTCTCTACATCAGTGCATCCTGGGCGAACATGGCGGGAAGGATCCTTCCAAGACCGGCTGGATCGCGTGACTCCAGCTCCATACCCTCTATCAGTTTCCCACCAACCCACAGTCAAAGCCAAACTCCTTACGTGCAAGACCCTGTGATTCCCCAAAGGAACCCCACCTGGTTCCCTCTGCCCCTCATTTACTCTTGCCCCCCTTTCTTCTGCTCTAGTCACACTGTCCCCTTTTCTGTTACAAGAATGTGTCAGACCTGTCCTCGCTCTGCATCTTTGCCCTGGCTGCCTTTCCTTCTGCCTGGATGCTCCACCCTGAGTTACTAGCAGGGCTCACTCCCTCACATCATTAGGATCCCTGTTTCAATGTCACCTTGTCCATCACCAGGACACCCTGTCACTCTCATCTCCCTTCTCCATTTGTCTTCATAGCACTTATCCCTGACATGTTACATAGTTATCTGTTGATTGTCACACAGCTGATATTTCATAATATTCTTATGTCCTCTAAGTGCCAAGAGACACAGCTCAGTGTCATATACTTAGTGCCTTGAGTCAAGATCTAGGGTCATGGTCAGTGGTCAACAGATACGGATGGACTGCTTAGAGATCAGGACCTGCATTTGTCTGGGATGCTCTCTCCCCTCAATGAGGAACAGGAGGAAAAATATTTACCGAGCACTGATATATTCCTGGCACTATTCTAGGTATCTAACCAGTAATTTTATATTACTTATTTAAATCACACACCAACCCCATGAAATAGATATTATCATATCTCCAGGAGGTTAATTTGCCCCACATCACTCGGCTGGGAGGAGGTTAGAGCACTTCCATGATCAGACTGCTTGGGGCACTAGGCTCTGTGTTACCCTTGGTAGAGCAGCTTTTCAGAGAAAGAACCTCTGGGGGCAGGAAAACTCTTCAGAGAAAGGGGTCTCCTTTCTTGCCCTCAGGTCCCACCTCCTATGTCTTTGGGTTTGGTTGGGGTCGGCAGATGGGAGAGGAGGCAGCGGCCCTGTGCTCCTCCACTCTCTCTGGGGCGGCTCCGCCTAGGACAGGTCCTATTTCCCCTAGTACCCACACCCACAGCCCCCTGGGACAAGATTAGTGAAGTCTGGCCACAGGGAGAGGACAAACACTCCCAAGGCAGGGGCATTAAGTTACAAAGTGCTGGTTTCTTTCTCAAGTTGGCATTTGCTTCTGACCAAATGAACCAATCAGAGTATGGATTTCCTAAAAGTGATGTCAAGTCTGACACCCTGATCTTGTCTCCTGACAAGATCTCTGGACTGCTCCCCTGATGGCGGATGGCTTTCATTCTCAGGGAATGTACTCTTCTCAGAGACTTATGAACCCCGAGCACCAGCAAAACAAAACAAAGTTGTTTCTGATGGGAATCAGCAGGCTGATTGCAGAGACTCCAGGAGCCTGGTTGGGCAGCTGGCCACTTCACTGCCCTTGATATTGATGACAGAGGGGGAAAAAAGCCACAATTCCTGGGCTGCTCTCCTGTGGACTGTGGCCAAAATGACATCAGCTGCTGCTCCCTTTCTCAGAAACTTATCTTTCTTTTGAAAAAGCATCAGCCAGTCTCAAGAAGGCACTGAAACCACAGCATGGAGTCCGAGCATCACTGGGTCTCAAACCCACTACTCCAGGCCAAGGTGGAGGCCACCGACCTGTCCCCAGGTGGGGCAGTCCCAGTCCCAGCTGCTGAGGCATGCTGACCAACACACGTCCAGATCTCCTGTGGACTTGGCAGCTTTGTGGGGGGTGCACGCTAGAGCTTAGGGAGGCTCAGCTGAGCATCAACGCTGGGCCACTCCGCACTCTCCCAGGACCACCCCCACTGCTGCCCCTAGCGTCCCAAGGATCTTGGGAGAAAATCCAAAGTCCCCACCTGGCCCCAGTGCCCTCTGAGCCTCCCTAGCCTCTTGTCAAGTTTTCCTCTGGCTTCCTGTGGTCCAGGCCCCACGGCTGTGTTTCTGCTCTCTTTAGACACACTTGGCTTCCTCCTGTCTTGGGTCCTTTGCACATGCTATTTCTTCCACCAGAGTCTCTCTAATGAACTTCTCCTCGGAGAAGTTCTGATCTTCTGATCTTCTTCAGATTTCAGCACACATGGCCTATTCTTTCACCTTCCGAGGGAGCTTCCCTGACTGCCCTCACTCCACCATTACATCAGATCTTGCCTAATGATCTCAACACCCCTTGAACTCACTAACAGGTGACCTGTGACTCCTCCTTTAGAATTACCTGGTTAGTAATTATACAGAGCAGGTGTGATCACTTGACTAGTCCAGTCTGCCCACCAGGACAGTGGCACCATGAAGGCAAGAAGGGGTCTATGTAAGTGATCGCTGGACCCAGCACTGAGTTGGGGGCTGGCCTCAAACACTGCTGAGCCACCTGAGGAAACCTTGAAAAGAGAAAGTGCACGGTGGCCACCTGAGTGCCAGGGTTGAGAGAGACAGCTGTGGGCCAGGGTGTCAGGAAGCCTCTGGAGATATGACCTGGCCTTGAAAGGTGATGTGCAGGAATCAGCAAGGTGGCCCAGAGGCAGGAATTAGTGTGAAATAGTGTGAATGAGGGGCCATCAAAGGAGAGGAGAACAGCTTTTCTGGGCCGAGATGTCAGGAACGGCCTGGTTCCTCCTGCCCTCCTGTCAGACTCTCTGAGGGTGAAGCCAGGCCTAGAGAAAGCGTGGTCTTGAGTTCGGGGTGGGTGAAGCCTGGCTCCAGCATTCATTCATTAATGGCTGACCCTGGGCCAGGGACTACTCCTTTCTGGTCCTCAGTTTACTCATCTATAAAACGGGAATAATAATACCAACCTCAGTGGGTGGGGGACAAGATTGAATGCAGTAACTAACCTGTGGCAGTGCTTGGTCCATGGAAAGTACTCAACAGATCTTGGAACTGAATACAGTTTACCTGCTGTCTGAGCTGCCCCAGTGCCTTTGCCTAGGCCAACCACCCTGCCTGAAGGCCTTTCTTCCCTTCTTCTCAAGCATTGAGGCTCAGCTCTGATGTCACCTCTTTACAACAGTCAGAGCAACATTCCTCTGGGCGGCTCACAGCCTCTGTTGCTTTCTACCGTGGATAACAGGAGTTTCCACATTTTCCCTGCTCTCTTCTCCAGCTATGCCCTATTCAGGGCAACATCCAGGAGTGACTTTTTATCTTTTTACCCTTGCCCTAAACCAGGAATATGCAAAGAGACTTGTCTGAAGGATCTCTCACCTTCTGAGAACCTGTTCCCAGAATCAGGACCTGTTGGCCTTTTTCTCCTTAGTTTACTTCCTAGCTCTCTGACTGGTACAGACAGACCCCTACCGTTTAGGTAATAATAAGAAAAATTCTGGTGTACGTGCACAGAGAATTCACTAGGCACCGGGTACTATTCTAAATATATCTAATCCTCACAACAACTTTTAAACTTATTTGTTTGTGGCTGTGCTGGGTCTTCGTTGCTGCATGTGGGCTTTCTCTAGTTGTGGTGTGGGCTTCTCGTTGCGGTGGTTTCTCTCTGTTGCAGAGCAGAAGATCTAGGGTGCATAGGCTTAAGCTGTGGTGGCTCACTTAGTTGCCTCTCAGTATGTGGGATCTTCTTGGATCAGGGATCAAAACAATGTCCCCGACATTGGCAGGCAGATTCTTACCCACTGCACCATCAGGTAAGCCCCAAAACAACCTTTTGAAGTAAGTGTATCATTATTCTCACTCTACAGGTGAGGAAGCTGAAGCACAAAGAAGGCAGGTAGTTAGGAAGTAGAAGGATGCACTCAGAGGCCTCAGGAGTCCTACCCCAGCCCACCTGCCGCCATCAAGCCTTCCTCCCCCTCTGGTCACTTAAGCTCCTCACTGTAGTGGTCTCATCTAGGTTGGTCCTCCTCCCACCTGCCCCTTCTTAAAAACTCACTCATCTTGGGTCCCATACCCTCAGATTCTGCTCACTAGAGAGCTGACAGTTTCCCTGATCACAAAAGGTGGAAAACACAGGACTAGGTGTGCTAGAAGGATACAGTCAGAGTCCCAGGGACCTTGAAAGTCTGGATGAAGCACCAGAATTGACAGCAGGAGGAGGCTATCCTGGGGAACTTGAGAGTGGCCGTCTCTCAGGCACTATCCATCTGCCAAGCCTCTGCTCAGTCTCTGGGTCCTGCTCTGGGTTGCAGGCACACCTGTGTAAGCAAGAGCTTTCGTTTGCCTTGGATGGTGGGAGCTGGGATGGGGCTGAGGGAGGATGAAATGTTATCAGCACACCCCTCCCAGTTTCACCTGGGCCCCAGGAATCTTCATGTCTAAAAGCACACCACAGATAGGGAATGGGAGGGCAGGGGGTGGCAGTGTGGCGCGGCAGGAAAAAAGACGCTGACTTTGGCCAAGTAAAAAGTAACGGTAAGGTGGACCTCCTTCTGCTATGGAAAACACGTTCACACATTCACACATTCCAGCCTGAGTCGAGTGAGCTCTAGACGCCTGACTCATTTTCACCCTCTGCATTGCTGCTGCTTCTGCTGCAGCAGATACCAAAAACTTGATGGTTCTGGCTCCGTCATCATCCCAGCTGCCTTTCCCTTCTTCTTTGGGGCCATTGTTTCAAAGATAGGCATCTAAGAAGGCAATGCTAGGTTTGGGAGCATTGCTGGCAAGGCCTGAGTCACCTCCCCATCTCTAGGCCCCTGTAGAAGGCGCAAGTGAGATATGAGAGAAGAGATGGGGAGTGGGGAGAATGTGGTCCCCTCATCAGAGAGGCTTCTGCCCACTGGAGGAAGAAGGCGTCCACTGGAGAGGAGGCGGCTGCAGGTCAGGGAGCCCTCTGACTCTGGGGATCCTGCCCTTGGGGGCCTGCGGCCCTCACAGGAGACCTAGTAACTATGCCTTCCCTCTGGCAGCTTCTAGTGGATGGAAATCTGGACCTTGCCCTTGAGAGCTGCTGGGACATCAGGGGAATGACACTGGACTGTGAGTCTCCTTCTGCCTACACCTTCATTCATGGAGGGGTTTAGAGAATAGTTAAATGTTGAAGTTAAAACTCAATGCTGAGCAGTGGGACTTCCCTGGTGATTCAGTGGTTAAGAGTCCGCCTGCCAATGCAAGGGGCATGGGTTTAATCCCTGCTTTGGGAACATCCCACATGTGCTCCAGAGCAACTAAAGCCTGGGTGCCACAACTACTGAGCCTACACACCTGTGCTCCACAACAGAAGCCGCCGCAACGAGAAGCCCACGTACCACAACTAGAGAAAGCCCTCGCACAGCAATGAAGACCCAGTGAAGCCAATAAATAAGTAAATAAAAGAATAAAAATAAACACTGAGGGTCATGAGTTCCATACTTCTTCTCCCCATTCCAAAACTCTAAGCCATGCGAAGACAAGGATGGGGTTTCGTTTCTCTCTTTATTCCCACTGCAGGGGTTGGAGCACAGAGATGATCAGTAAAACATGTTGAACTAAAGTAGAAGGTTCAGCTCCACCTAACGACAATAAACAAGGCCTGTGGCACCTCCCCACTTGACTCTGGGCTGAGCCATATGAGGCAGAAATGAAAGCTTGCCAGTTTCCATCCGAGATCTTAGGACGCCAACATCTTGTCTGTTTCTGCTTGCTCATTTGCACTTCGCGCATCAATGTGAGAAGTATTCACTCGGGCTGGCCCACATATCCCAGAAAAAGGAGGAGAAACACTTGGAGCTGAACTTTATAGCCATACCTGGCTGGGGTCAGCTATCCACTCACATGTACTAGCAAGCCCGGTGAGGCCAGCAGGCTTCTCAGTTGAGCTTAGCTTGGGTCAGCTGGACGTCCAATTGACCCAGACAAGTGAACTAAAGAGCGATTGTGTGTCACTCAGATTTGGTGGGGGTGGGGTGGGGGGTTATTTGTTACATAGCATTATTGTAGCCATTGGTAACTGACTCAGTCTGGCTCTTAAATGGTGGACAGTCACAGAGGAGGCAGAACACGACTTACTATTGGGAACCCATAGTGTTTGGGGTAGTAACTCAGTCATTCCCTTCTCAAGAGTTCACAGGGTGGCCTGGACCTAGCCTGTCAGGGAGCAGTGTGGCCTAGCAAGCGGGTCATGATCGCTCCTTCCTGAGTCATGCACCGAGCCTTACAGCTGGGCTGTCCTGCTTCACTGGGACACAGGAATGGCTGACTCGGGAACAACAGACACACAGATCCCTAGCATCAATTCTAGGGCTCAGGGCCCTTCTACACCTCGTTTTCTCTCTGTCTCATGGCCAAGGGACATGAAACCCATCCCCCAACTCAGACAATTTACCACAGGGTCAAAAATGGTATGCAACAAATGTGTTATCAGGGAAGGGTCACTTATTAGGATTTTATTCTTAAGAACAAACAGGGATCTTAAAGATCAAATAGCCCAGAGGTCTCAAAATTTTGTGTGTTTTTTTTTTTGTAGTGAATACTACCTTTTGGGAACAAAATCTATGTACAAAAAGCAGACACAGGAAGCTGAGGCTGGACTTAGGGACAGTGGACGAGGAGTAGCTCCCACTTGCAGGAATAGTCCTAAGACAGTTCTTTGAACCCTAGGGTGTCCTGGAACGTAGTTTGAGAACCACCTAATTATATTTAAGACCCTTGCTGTTATCAGTGAGAGAACTCAGGCTAGAAAAGGGGTGGGGATCTATCTAAGGTCATGAGCTTTTCTTTTTTCATGCCCATCTTTATTCACCACCATTCTCTCTACATAACCCTTCTCTACAATCTTTCAATTCCACAAATGTCTATTTGGGGCTAGGAAGCTTCAGGTTTCATGCTGGGAACCGGGGACACCAAGTCAGATAAGACATGACCTGTGGTCTTCAGAGTCTGCAGCCATGTGGGTGAGCCAACAGACATGACTGCATGTCGCCAGGGCCCAAAGTGAAGCCCTGCGAAGCTGGATCAGGGCACAGGGTAATCTGCGTTCAAATCTCAGCTTTGCTGCTAGATTTGCCTAGGATTCACGGAGAGTCACTATGCCTTTCTGGGCCTCTGTGTCTCCCTCTGTCAAATGAGAGGGTTCTACTCTCTTCTACCTAAGGCCCAACCCGGCACACGTCAGAGAGATTCTCTAGAGCAGACACACAGCCAGCTTCCAGTTGTCGACACGCTAGCATCTGTCTTGAGTCTCTGCAAACAGAACTGGAGGCCAGGCTGTGTGGAGGAACGCAAGCTCATCTTAATGTTGGCTGAAGCCAAACACACTTAGGAAGGGAACTTCCAGGCAAAACTGATTATATTTTGCATTCTCAAGCCAAAGGGGGAGAACTGAAGAAAACTGACATCTAATGCTCTACATTATCCAGGCCCGGCTCTCATTCTCCTTGCTTGAACCATGGAGACCTGGGCCCAGGGCCCTGCTTCCCTGGCTGTGGCTTCTGGGCACATCCAGATATCAAAGGGATGGAGGCCTTAGTATAGGTCTAGGCAATGTGGTCATCTTTTCAAGAAAGTCCAGCTGTGCCCTGGAGTTGGACTGTGTTGCTAAAACCTCAGTGAGGAAATTTATTTATTTGCTAAAATATTTATTTTTGGTTGTGCTGGGTCTTAGTTGCGGCATGTGGGATCTAGTTCCCTGACCAGGGTTTGAACCCGGTCCCCCTACACTGGGAGCATGCAGTCTTAGCCACTGGACCACCAGGGAAGTCCATCAGTGAGGAAATTTAGAGCAAGTAGGCAGGGGACATAGTTCCCTTCAGGCTCCTCTTATTTCAAACCTTGAGGATGCCAGTGGTATGTATTAAATCCTTGATTACCTGGTTCCTTGACCTTGGACCAAAGCTTCTCTCTCCCTGGGATCTTCTAGCCATGGGAGCCATGATCTTAGAAGGGAGACATGGCTGCAACATCACGGTCAGGGTCAAAGGCCAGAGGATGGACTCCTGAGTTTAGGACAGCTGGTTCTAAGACTCCAAGAAGGAGACATGGGAATATAATAGCCAACTCCTGAGAATTACGGCTGCTGTGGTGAGTAGAAAGAAGTAGGCTGGACACGAGAAGACCTGGGTCCCCTCCTTGGTTCTACCACTGACTGGCTGAACACTGAACAAGCTACTTCTCCCCAGGCCTCGATCTCCATTATAGAAAATGAGGAAGCTGGACCAGGAGGTCCAAAAACTTTTACAGACAGGATATTCTGAGTCTGTGTGACCTTCTCCTCTGGATTCATTTTCAAAGTCATCTCCCTTATGGCAGGGAGGAGTAGGCAGATGATGCAGGGGCACCTCAAGGGGTAAGCAGATGGCTGTCGCCCCCGTGGGTCTCTATCAGGTTGCCTGCCAGGACTGGGGCCAATAGGAAGGAATGCCTTCCCTCCTCTCTAGCACTTGGGTCCAATACAAGTGCCCCTCAGCTTCAGACCACTTATGAAAATGAGCTGTGACACCCTCTTGCCTGCTCCTCAGTGGCTCAGCCCTGAACTGGCACTGCCCCGCTGCTAGGGCTGGAGGTCATGATCAGGTGCGGGCAGGTATGGTGACACCAAGCCAGTTTTAACACCAGGCCCTGTTGCTTTAGAGCCCCCTTAGTGCTTTAGAGAAGGAGTCTCTAACCTCCAGGATCTAATGCCTGAGGATTTGAGGTGGAGCTGATGTAATAACAATAGAAAAAAAGGGCTCAATAAGCATAATGTGCCTGAATTATCCTAAAACCATCCTCCCTACCCCCCCCCCCCGCAACTCCTGTGAAAAAATTGTCTTCCACAAAACAGTCCCTGGTGCCAAAAAGTTTGGGGGCCACTGCTTTCGAGCCAACTTGCTCACACTTGGTCTCCCCAAGTAACAAATGCCTCTTCTCTGCTCTTGGCAAAGACCCCTTCTCCAGTTTCTTAGCTTCTCTAATCAACTCTTCAGCATCTGACTTCTTTACAAATGACTGCCTTCTAGATGTGGCTTCATGGCTGTCTGCTAATTGGTCATTATCACACTGCCTTTTTCTCAGAAGGGAACACTGTAGAGTCCATTCCGCTTCATACTTTTCCAACCACCAATATCACCAGCCAATCCTTCCTTCTTCCCTCTGTGGAAGAAGCAGGCGAGACCCTTATCTCTGGATGGAGTCTCCTATCCTTGGCTCCCCTGGCCTCGTGCAGGTCAGAACACAGCTCGCTGGGAGTGCCTAGTGTGTAGGTATACACGTTCATGTGTAGCCAAGGATCAGTCAGAGAGGACTGACGGGGGGTGGTAACGACAGGAGGCAATGATTTCTCCCCAGTGGAGTCCAGAGAGAGGGATGGGCTTACAAGAGGGAGGTGCTTTCTGTCTGAAGGACCAGCTCTATCCCCTGAGTGGACAGGGAGGGCAGGAAGAGGGAATGAGAGCGAGACTTCTGTGGTAAGGCGTCGTCCCTCCCCATGGAATAAGCAGAGCACTTGTTTCTTAGAGGAATCTCGGGCAAGTGATCTCATCCAGGAACCAGTGCATCCCTGGTCCACACCCACTGCTGTTTCTGGCTGCGAGCAGCTCTGCGCTTGCCAGCAGCTATGCTGTGGGTGGCTGTGGCCACATGTCCACCTTCCCAGGAGGAAGAACCCAAAGCAATATGTACTTTGATGTCTCCTGAATGTTAAACATGTGGAAAGTACATGTCAGAGTCAGAAAGCTTTCTCCTGTGTGCGATGAGGGGGTGGGCCACTGTGGCTGCAGAGTTCGGGATCCCATTAGGGCCGAGTCTGGAGGAAGCCCTCACGTGTGTGCAGAGATGGCCACAGGGAGAGAACTCATATATTCACCACCTCATCAGACCCCTGCAGGCGGCCCCAGCACTGTCTACACAACAGGCACTCTGGCTGCCCCTCCCCCTTCCGAGGCTCTGCTCGCAGTTCCCTCCCCCTGCAGAGCTGCTCATGCTGTCTGCCCCATCCTGCACCCATCAAGGGACCCAGTGCGAGTCCCACTCACCCTGTCCACCTACCCACCTTCCACCTACCCAGGCCATCCTGAACCTCCCCTCACTGTCCTGCCTCTTAGCCCAGCCCTCCCCACTGCGGTAGAGAGTCCAAGGGATGGAACCATGCCATAGGCTGTCCCTGCATCTCCCTGGGGCCTAGAGTGACACACAGGAGCTGCTCGACAAATATAAAGTCAACACACAAAGGGTAGATTAGGGACTCCTTCCATTAATGGGAAATGGAGGCTCAGGAAATTTACCTGCTGGCACCCAGGTCTTCTAGCTGGAGGTACATGTGTAAAGTGGGGATCTAGCCCTCCCCAGTACCTGGGCAGGGCTCATGTTCCATTCCTTCTCTGAATGTCCTGGAGAAGATCTCCTGCCACACTCAGAGCACCCACCAAGTGCCAGGATGGGCCAGGTGCCTTAGAACAGTATTTCATTTAATTCTAACAAGTGATTAGGGGTTTTTATCCTCATTAAACAGGTGAGGAAGCTAAAGGTCTGAGACCGACTTGCCCGAGGCCCATGTGCTGGTGCTGAGGTCTGCTTCCTGTCTGCTTCCAAGGCTCCACATCCTTTACTGCTTTTGAGCATCCTCACCAAAGCTGGCTGTGTCTCTGAGAGGGCAGGCAGGGCAGCGGAGAGCTCTTGTCAGTGGTGTCAGGTGAGACCCCTCTACTCACACCCCAAAAATAACATCTTTCCAGCTAGAGCTGCAATAACTCTCTGGGAAGCTTTCATTGGAGTTGAAGCTTTGAAAACCCTATGCTAACCTTGCCTTTGATGCCATAAAGGAACTCACTTTAAATGAACTGAGAGGATTCTGTCCCTCCTCACCCCTGAGCCCTGCACAGTGTCTGGGACACAACAGGCTCTCAACAAAGTGGACAGAACAGACTCAAGAATGAAAAAGTGATATGATAAGCCTGCGGCAAACATTATTCCCAATCGTGAAAACCTGAAAGCATTCCCCCTAAGATCAGGAACAAGACAAGGGTGTCTACTTTCACCACTATTATTCAACATAGTTCTGGAGGTCCTAGCTATAGCAATCAGAGAAGAAATAGAAATGAAAAGAATCCAGATCAGAAAAGAAGAAGTAAAGCTCTAACTGTTTGCAGACGACATTATACTCTACATAGAAAACCCTAAAGATAGTATCAGAAAATTACTAGAGCTAATCAGTGAATTTAGCAAGGTTGCAGGATACAAAGTCAATACACAAAAATCACTTGCATTTCTATATACCAGCAATGAAAAATCAGAAAGAGAAGTTAAAGAATCAATCCCCTTTACCATTGCAACAAAAATAATTAAATATCTAGGAATAAATGTACCTAAGGAGACAAAAGAACTGTACATAGAAAACTATAAGACACTAATGAAAGAAATCAAAGACAATATAAACAGATGGAGAGATATTCCATGTTCCTGGGTAGGAAGAGTCAATATTGTGAAAATGACTATACTACCAAATGCAATCTACAGATTCAATGCAATCTCTATCAAATTACCAATGACATTTTTCAAAGAACTAGAACAAAAAATTTCACAATTCATATGGGAACACAAAAGACCCTAAATAGCCAACACAGTCCTGAGAAAGAAGAATGGAGCTGGAGGAAGCAACCTTCCTGACTTCAGATTACACTTCAAAGCTACAGTCAAGACAGTATGGTACTGGCACAAAAACAGAAATATAGACCAGTGGAACAAGACAGAAAGCCCAGAAAAAAACCCCATGCACCTATGGGTACCTTATTTTTGACAAAGGAGGCAAGAATATACAATGGGGCAAAGACAGTCTCTTGAATAAATGGTGCTGGGAAAACAGGACAGCTACATGTAAAAGAATGAAATTAGAACACTTCCTAACACCATACACAAAGATGGATTACATTCAAAATGGATTAAAGACCTACATGTAAGACAAGAAACTATAAAACTCTTAGAGGAAAACACAGGCAGAACACTTGATGACATAAATCAAAGCAAGATCCTCTATGACCCACCTCCTAGGGTAATGGAAATAAAAACAAAAGCAAACAAGTGAGACCTAATTAAACTTAAAAGCTTTTGCACAGCAAAGGAAACTATAAGCAAAGTGAAAGGGCAACCCTCAGAATGGAAGAAAATAATAGCAAATGAAAGAACTGACAAAGGATTAATTTCCAAAATATATAAGCTGGTCAGACAACTCAATACCAGAAAAACAAACAGCCCAATCAAAAAGTGGGAAAAAGACCTAAACAGACATTTCTCCAAAGAAGACATACAAAAGGCTAACAAACACATGAAAAGATGCTCAACATCGCTCATTATTAGAGAAATGAAAATCAAAACTACAATGAGATATCACCTCATACTGGTTAGAATGGCCCTGTCAAAAAATCTACAAACAATAAGTGCTGGAGAGGGTGTGGAGAAAAGGGAATGCTCTTGCACTGTTGGTGGGAATGTAAATTGATACAGCCACTATGGAAGATGGCACAGAGATTCCTTAAAAAACTAGGAATAAAACTACCAGCCCGAGCACCTAGACCCCATGCTCTGCAGCAAGAGAGACCACTGCAGTGAGAAGCCTGCATGCTACAACGAAAAGTAGCCCCTACTAGCCACAACTAGAGAAAGCCTGCGTGTGAAGTGAAGTCACTCAGTTCGTGTTTGACTCTTTGCAACCGCATGGACTGTAGCCTACCAGGCTTCTCTGTCCATGGGATTTTCCAGGCAAGATCACCAGAGTGGGTTGCCATTTCCTTCTCCAGGGTATCTTCCTGACCCAGGGATCGAGCCCGGGTCTCCTGCATTGCGGGCAGACGCTTTACCCTCTGAGCCACCAGGGAAGATTTGAGAAAGCCCGTGTGCAGCAACAAAAACCCAGCATAGCCAAAAAAAATATTAAATAATAAATAAATAAAATTTTTAAAATGGTTCTCTTCCCCCAGAGTCCTGTTTTGTGCCATACAAACACATGCTCGCTAATGTGTGACTTATCAAAGCACCTCCTCAACTCTCCAAAGCATTCACAGCCCTAGAGAAGGGAGAATTCTCTACATCAGAAACCAACAGACATGGGCTGGGCAGTGGTTTTCAGTGGGAGCTCCGTTGCTAAGGGTCTGAGGAGGAGACCAAATGCTTGCTGGGGGCAGGTGGATGCGGTTGAATAGAGACCCTTGCATCAGCATCCAGAGAGTGGAGATAGAAAGCTGGAGCAAGTGCTGGTGAGAGCAAAAATCTGCCCTTTTGATTTTATTTTTTAAAAACCAGGAGTCTGCCAATGTGTTGGTTAAGCAGATGTCAAGCTCATGGAAAACAGGCCTAAAAACTGGAAACAGAAACACCACGCTGCGATTTGCTGTAATTAACATTGTTTTCATTCCCAGCTTTGGACGGCCATTGCATGCCTTCAGAGAACCCACAGATCACCTCTGTCAGGACTAAGACTCGCAGTTTTATGAAAGCCAGTGGAGTTTTCTGCCTTACATCATTTATCTTTCTCTCTAGGTAGAGACATTGACCAAAATGAAGCTCTTTCTTTAAGCGTTCAAGAGCTGCTCTGAAGGATTTTAAAGCACACGAGCAGTGACATGATGAATTCCTGCTGTGATGACCTAGAAGGGTGGGATGCGGGGATGGGAGGAAGGTTCAAGATGGAGGGGTTATATGTATAATTATGGCTGATTTGCGTTGTCGTGCAGCAGAGACCAACACAACATTGTAAAAATTAAAAAAAAACAAACAAAAGAAAACGAAAGTATTGCATAGATACACATCTTGTGTGTATACGGCAGACTGAATAAAAAGTCAGAAGGATGCACAAAAAAAGTACAATGAAGCCTTGATTAACTAACACACACACACATACCCCAAGCTGTGTAGAAAACTGGAATCGGGAGATGGGACCCCAAATAGCCACCTTAGTATCTGGCTGAGTGTGGTGCGCCTTGGGCTTCTGCCTTCCTCCAGTCATCCCAAAGCGGCCTGGGCTCCTGAGAACCCCAGACCACACCCCAGCCCAGCCCAGCCCAGCCCTGCCTTCTGAGTCCCACGACCAACATCCAGCTGCCCCTAGAACATCTTCACTTGGATGTCTTATAGCATCCCTCACTCCACATGACCAAAGAGGTACCTGAGATTTTCTCCTCAAACTGGCTTTTCCCTGAGTCTCCCCATTAATACACTTGGCGTTACCACCCACCCTGCTGCTCTAGTCAGAAGCTTGGAGGTCCTTCCTTGGGATTTTCCTCCACTTCCCATCAGCAAACCCTGTAGGTTCTACCCTCTCCAGCCCTCTCAAGTCCACTCTTCTTGATTTCCTCTGACATCACCCAGTCAGAGTTATTCTCATCCTTTCCCACCTGGACTTAAACACCAGTCTTCTAACTGGTGACTCGATTCCAGGGTGATCTTTTAAAAATGCCAACCAGACCTGGCACTTTCCTGCTTCAAACCCTCCAGTGTCCTCCCATTACATGTAGGGTGGATTCCAGACCCTTTCTCAGGACCTACCAGGCCCTGCAGGATCTGTCTGCTCCTGTGCCATGAACTTCGTCACTTGCAGATTCTAGACACACTGCCTTCCTCCTTGCTCCTCAAACCAAGTTCTTTCCATCTCAAGAGCTTTCCTAAATCTTTGCTCAGGCAGCTCCTTCTCAATCCCCAATTTTCTTTTGTTTCTGTTTTTGGGTGTACTATGCAGTATATGAGATCTTGGTTCCCTGACCAGAGATTAAACCTGTGTCCCCTACATTGGAAATGTGCAGTCTTAACCACTGAGCCACCAAGGAAGTCCCTCAGCCTCCAGCTTTAATGTCACAGCCTGGGACAAATCTTCCCTGAGCATGCTATGGAGAATCCAGTACTCTCCCTCAAAGCATCTTCTTTATTTCTTTTATAGTTAAAGATAATCATAGCTGGCTACGAGACCTATTTGCTTATTCTCCCCCTGGAGTTTAAGTTCCAGAAGGGAAGGGGCGAGTGGTGTGCTGGACTCTTCTCACAAGAGACAACTGAGTACCATCTTCCCGCTCAGTGATGACTGCTGGTAGCTTAAAGTAGGTTTAAAGACGTGATTGCACCATAGTCATTGGCAAATGCTGCAAAGGACTCTCCACGCCATCCCAAGAGCCAGAATCAGTTATTACACATTTCCCAGCGCTCCACTGAAGGGACTGTATCTGTCTCTCTCCTCACTTAATCCTCCAGATCTAGAACAACGTCTAGCACAGACAACAGAGGCTCAATATGCGCCTGTGGACTTATCAGACAATAGGAGACCAAAAAGAGGGAGAGAACATAGAAATATTCAGGCCTCTGAGAGCCTCTCTAACCCCACACACTAACCTGCCAACAAGGAGTAGTCAGAGCCTCGGGAAGGGAGGGAAGTCAGAGCACTGAATTTGGCTTCAGAAGCCCTAGCTGTAATCCCAGCACAGCTTCTAACTTGTTTTTATGACTCTGGACCAATTTTTCCTCTCCCCGGCCCTCAATTTCTTTATCTGTAACAAGTACACACTGGACTAGCTGCTGTATCTCTCCGTCCCTGTGTCAGATTTGGTGAAGCCCGTTCACGTACTCTGTTATCAGTTTCTTTATCTGTCCCTCCCTGGGTCACTGCACCACACGTCACAGCTGCAGAGGGGACTGCTTACTTTGTATTGAGTTGGCCTTTTGGTTTTTGGGACTGTCGGTAAGCTAAAGAAAAATCTGAATGAACTTTTTGGCCAACCTAATGGCAGGCTGTGTTATGCGGTACGCAGCCTGCAGAGCTGCATGTGGCGGCTCCGCCCACCTTTGATCCTGGCCGCCGGTCATTTCAAGGGGAGACGAATTGGACAGTGAGTTCCTCCCTTTCCTAACATACTAACTAGCTCAAAGAGCTCAGACAGTTTGGTTTTGGTTTTCCAACTCCTAAGATTGTCTCCTGCTTGTCATGGAGGGTGCAGATCAAGAGCTTTGGGCATCTGGGGTCAGGGCCAGCCCAGGGGGTGTTTGGACAAAGTAAGAACAAGACAAGGCTCAGGATATGCAATTTGTGGCAAGGTTTTCCCTTGGAAGAGAGGAAGTAGGGCAGTGAGGACCCAGAGAACTGTGGGCCTGTCTGCCCCTGGTCTTTGAATGTGAACTAAAAAAAGGAATTGTGGGGGCCCGTCCCTTTCAAGCCTGCAGGGCCCGCCCTACATCGGATACACCCCACCCATTTAAAAAGTTCTCTGTCTGCACAGAGCTCAACATAAGGGCACCGGAGCCCAAGCTAAGCTGGATGCTATTGGCTAGGCTTGGTGGGGAAAGAGGACGCTGAGGAATGGAATTGCAGAAGCCCTTTAGTTTTTGGTATATGTCAGTTACTTATGATTCCAAAACAATCCCAATGTCTAATGCTACTTTTACAACCTTACAAGAATTAAGGGCTCATGATTCCATCTGCTTTTGCTAGAAAACAAAGGCTTGTCTTGTGAGGTGGTGAGTTCCCCGTCACTGGAGGAATACAAGCCAAGGATAGCCACTTATCTGGGATGTCCAGGTTCCAAGCTCCCTCTTGTAAATCCAGGACTCTGACTCCCAGGACTCCTCTGAAGCACAGGACTTCTCAAGAACCTGTGGGGGAGGATGGGCCAGTCATGCAGTAGGCCCATCTCTCTTCTAGATGAAGTTGTTTTAAAATAGAATTCCAGTGCAAACTGGTACAGGCACTATGGAAAACAGTAAGGAATTTTCTCAAAAAACTAAAAACGGAGCTTCCACATGACCTAGCAATCCCACTCCTGGGTATATACCTAGACAAAACTCTAATTCAACAAGATACATGCGGCCCTATGTTCACAGCAGCACTATTCACAATGACCAAGCCATGGAAGCAACCTAAATATTCATCAGCAGATGAATGGATAAAGAAGGTGTGCTACATATACACAATGGAATACTGCTCATGAAAAAGAACGAAATGATGCCATTTGCAGCAACATGGATAAACCTAGAGATTATCATTCTAAGTCAGCAAAACACAGAAAGACAAAGATCATACGATACCTCTCATATGTGGAATCTAAAATATGACACAAATGAACTTATCTATGAAAAAGAAACAGACAAGAGAACAGACTTGTGGGTGTCAGGAGGAAGAAGGGGTGGGAGAGTGATGGATTGGGAATTTGGGATTAGCAGAGGCAGACTAATAGATTATCTAGCATGGATAAGCGAAGTCCTACTGTGTGGCACAGGGAACTATTTTCAATATCCTGTTACAAACCATAATGGGAAAGAATATGAAAGAATGTACATGTATGTATATGTGTAACTGAATCACTCCTCTATACAGCAGAAACTAACACAACATTGTAAATCAACTTTACTTCAATAAAAATAAGTTTAAAATAAAATTAAAAAGAATTTCTGCTGTCAACTTCTTTCCCATGTAACATGTACCTTTACAACCAGAGGGAAAACTCTGGCTCAGGAAATATTCACAGAAGAGTGGAAGCACAGCCCCCAAAGAGCTTTCGTAAACATGAAGGCCAAATATTTATTTTAGAAGTGATTGAGTGGAAGTCTTAAGAGGACACATGGCTAATTTAAGTTTAGAATTGGAGCCTAAACTTGACCCAGAAGTCTTTATCCACAGTCTAGGGCTTTTTCATGACCCTGGGCTTGGGAGGTCTAGTTAGTGATACAATCCAGTCCCAGGCTTTGGTTTCCACTTCTGTAATACTCAGGATTGGCCCAGCTTGGTCCATTTGGGGTAAGTCCTGGCTGATTTCAAACGGCCTTTCCTATAAAATCAATATGAGGCAGGGCGGATCTAACATTCCATTAGCTGTGAACTCCTCTGTGTGACTTAGTTTCCAATTGTTTTACCATCCAGCAAGCTGTGAGGAGTCAAGGTTTAAAGAAGAGAAGTGTTGCCTGGTGGGAACTGCCTGGGGAAGTGTCAAGACCCTAATAGAGAAACGGTGGATGGTGCGATGCTACACAGAGGAGGAGAAAGTAAGAGGGAAGGAGGTAAACAGTGCCCACTGCCCAAGGAACAGGCAGCCTCGTGGAGAGTGGGAGTACAGCTGATAAGATGACAGGTGAGGAGATGCAGCCGAGGTGATACAGAAGTTCACAGAAATATGGTAAACACTTTGGCAGAAGTCTAGGAGGGCTTCTTGGAAGAGGAGGCCTTTCTGGAGCTGTTAGGGCCTAGAGAAAGCAGCAGCAACATCCTTTCCACTTTAACCTACATCCTCTAAGGACATTTGTTATGGAGAGGATTAGTGTTTCCTCTTCTTTCATGGAGACAGAAGACTTATTCGGACCACCCTCCCCAATGGTTCCTACACCACCCCTACCACTCCCCACTCCTCTACCCCTTTCCCAACTCCAGGCCAGCCCCATGCTCAGCTAAGCTTTGATCTGGGGCTCTTGGCCTCTGGTTCACATAAAAGCTCCCTCTGCCCTTGAGAGGGGGGCATCCTGGGCAGACCCCTCTCCCCCAGCCTGTCTCCATCAGCAGTGGGCACCAGTCCATGGGAGCCACGGCCAAGCCAAACAGCACTGCAGAAACAGTGAGGGACCCGGCTATTGGGTGGTGGGAAAGTGCCCTCCTGGGCCTCACCCTGGGGAGGGCTGAGCATGAGAGAACATAGCCAAGCCTCGGGACTCTTCCCGGCATGTGCCAAGGAGGTGCTAGCCCTGGCGGGGTCCTTGACCAAACCTCCAAGGAAAGACTTGCCTGGTGGTCCAGTGGTTAAAATCTTGCACTCCCAATGCTGGGGGCCTGGTCAGGGAACTAGATCCTGCATGCTACAACCAAGATCCAGCCAAATAAATAAATAAATAATTTTAAAAAGAAATAAACAGTAAAACAAACAAACCTCCAAACAGACAGAGCCATGGCAGCTTAGAAATTATGCCACACGTAAGTGGAGTTTAGATCTCTCTTGTCAAAAAAATCCCCCAGTCAAATCTGAGCCTCACTGCACCTCAGTTCTGGATGGGTAAGGATAAGGGGACAGCTGTCCTTCCTGAGGGCTGCACAGGGGAATCTAGTGTCCCCTGTGGCACAGTGGGTGCAAAGAGTTTAGGCGGGACAAAGGTGAGCGTTAAAACTTGACACACCGGTGCACTTAGCTGCTTAGTCGGGTCTGACTCTTTCCAACCCTGTGGACTGTAGCCCGCTAGGTTCCTCTGCCCATAGATTTTTCAGGCAAGAAATACTAGAGTGGGTTGCCATTTCCTTCTCCAACCCAGGGATCAAACCCCGTCTGTCTCCTGTGTCTCCTGCATTACAGGTAGATTCTTTACCCACTGAGCCATCTGGGAAAACTTGACAACTCACTTTTGATGGATACTAAAAAACTACAAGCAAATCAAAACTTCGATTTCACAGCAATTATTGCTTAGGATGAGGGTATGTGAAAAGACTGAGCTGATTTAAAGTCAACTGAATGAAAATTATTAAGTGAAAATATTCCAGATGTTACACAAATATGGCCAGAGTTATGTGAGCGGTACAGGAAAAGCAGGAAAGAAGGTAGCCTTTGGAGCTGATCAGACCTGGCTTTGGAGTCTGGAACTCATCTTTATCGGCAGCTGCAAGACCTCAGGCAAGTCACATGACCTCTAGGGATTGCAGTTCCTGGACTCAGACCTCTCTGGGTTCAAATCCCAGGCTGTGACTTTATGACCCCGGTGATCTTGGGTAAATCACTTAACGACATGCCTCGGTTTCCTCATATCTGAAGTGTAGGAGATAACAGCACCCCTCTTACAGGATTATCGAGAAGATGAGTGCTCAGACAAAGCCTGATTCATGGAGGTCCTCAGTGACTGTTAGCAAGTGGCACACATTTAGCAGAGCCCCTCATCCTTGCCAGACATGTCATTTGGTAACCAGTGTTATTTCCAATGGTTTATACTAATTCTACAAGGTAGGCATTATCATTCCCATTATACATTCCAAGGGGCTTCCCTGGTGGCTTGGATGGTAAAGAATCTGTCTGCCATGTGGGAGACCCAGGTTCAATCCCTGGCTCGGAAGATCCCCTGGAGAAGGAAATGGCAACCCAATCCAGTATTCTTGCCTGGAGTATTCCATGAACAGAGGAGCCTGGCAAGTTATAGTCGATGGGGTCTCAAAGAGTAGACATGGCTGAGCGACGAACACTTTCACATACATTCTAGAGACAGGATGTGACCTACCCAAAGTCACACACTTACTAAGGACCAGGGCTGTTATTCAAACCCCAAGTCAATGGTACATGCCTCCAATATGAACCATGGACTCAGACTAGTCTCCCTACCTGGTCACATCATCTCCCCAGTCACCAAGGCAGATTCTGGTCTGTGGTTCCCAGGAATTGGACCACAGCCTGGTCCACTACTGGGGTCTACCGTTCAGCCCCTGCCATCTTCTCTGGGTGCTTCCAGCTCCTGCTGGGGTACCAGAGGACTTATCCACATTCTGTGGCCCATGGAGGATGTCTGAATTGCTACGCTTTTGTGGGAAAAGAGGCATTGTAAACGTCTGCTCCACCTCCTTGTTCTCTGGGAAGTCCCGTTACATACCTAGGTTTTCACTGCATAAAAACACGTCCTATCCCACGTCTCCCTGTGTCTTCTCTGAGTCACAGTAAATAACACTGAATAGCATGGGGCCAGCTGGGCTGGCCTGGGCTACATGCTGTGAATGATTTGCCCCTTTCAAGGCCCCCTCACATCAAGAATCCCTCCTGCAAGACTTGCCCACTTATAACCACCACCACCCTCTTCTTGTCTGGAAGGAAAGTCTTTAATAACAAATGGCCTTGGAAGTGTCAGGAGTGAATGCCTAGGGGACTGGTGACAAGAGCTTGGGTGATACTTATCTCAAGGAGGAGTAACTACTGGGATTTCAGGCTGTTGCAGGCTGGGGGGGAGGTTTTCATTGATTAATTCATTCGTTCTACAACCACTTATCACTTGACTACTTTGTCCAGGCACTTCTCTGAACCTTGGGGTACACATGTAAAACAACATTCAAGAATCCACGCTCCGTACATCTGCATTTCTATTGCTGTCCTGACACAGAAGGGGAAAAGGAAGGTGGGACAAACTGGGAGAGTTTGTCCACTTACATATATATACCATGATGTGTAAAAAGGCAGCTAGTGGGAAGCTGCCATACAGCACAGGGAGCTCAGCCTGGAGCTCTGTGATGACCTAGAGGGCTGGGATTTGGTTTGGTGGAAGGGAGGTTCAGGAGGGAAGGGATATATATATATATATATATATAGTTATGGCTGATTCACTTTGTTGTACAGCATAAACTAATGCAAGAGTGTAAAGCAATTATGGGCTTCCTCAGTAGCTCAGGGGTAAAGAACCCTACTGCCAATGTAGAAGATGCAAGACCCAAGGGTTCAATCCCTGGGTCGGGATGATCCCCTGGAGCAGGAAATGGCAACTCACTCCAGTATTCTTGTCTGGGAAATCCCATGGACAGAGGAGTCTGGCAGGCTACAGTCCATAGAGTCACAAAGAGTTGGACACGGCTGAGAGGCTGAGCACACACACAAAGCAATTATACTCCAACGACAACAATGAAAAGAATCCTTGCTCTCATGATTACACTCTGTTGGAGGAGACAGACAATACACAAGGTGAATAAAAAAAAATTGGTATTAATGCTTGAGAGCGAGGAACACCCCAGTGGGACTAAAGCAGGGGCAGGGGTTTTATGTAAGGGAGTGCACACAGGGGAGGCTGACATTTTAGTTAGCGGAGCAGGAAAGGCCTCTGTGAGAGGAGGTGTTAGAGAAAAGACCTGAAGGAAGTGAGAGAGGCTCTTTGGTGGTGAGCATCCCAAGCAGACGGTGAAGCCTGAGGTGCCAGGTATGTTTCAAGAACATTCCAGAAACTGTTAGGTGAGGAGTAGAGGATGAGGTCAGAAAGGCAGGGGAGCTGGATCCTACAAGTCTCTCACCTAGAGGAGAAGGAGAGTCCCAGAGGGTTTGGGGCAAGGAGACAGGACCCGATCTGATCTCTATGCCAGCAGCATCCCTCTGGCCGCTGGGAGCAAGAGCTGAAGGGACAGGGCGGAGGCAGAGAGACCAGTGGGTTGGCTGTGCCCACGAGCCATGGGAGCCTTCCTGGAGGCCCCCTGGGCAGCCCCCAGATCCCTGCTGTCCCCTGGTATTAGTCCTCTGGGCTGAGTAGAGGTGGAAAGACAGATGGCAGACCAGAGCTTTCACACCAAGGAGGATGGGGTCAGCACAGCCTATAGGCTGGGGGTGGGGAAGGGGGCGAGTTTGAAGATGCACTCAAAGGCAGGCAGATCCACAAGGAGAAGAGAGGAAAGGGCAGGGACCATCCCGGTGACCATTCTGACCCGTCTGGGACGACCAGAGGGGCCTCCTGCCGAGCCTGCCAGCATGCCTGCCCCTAGCTGGCCTCACCATCAACAGCAAGCACATTCCACAGCTGATGTTTGGCTTGTGGTCTGGCTTGGCCTTCTGGTTGGTTTCTTCTGCTCTAAAAGGCTTTTAAAATCAGAGTCTGGGTTCTCTTTAAGTTTGGGGCATGAATCACTGCTTCTGGGTCTGGAAAGGGGATGGAGGGGCAGGAGGCCCCACGCCAGGAGTGCTCTCTGTCTCTCTCTCTCAGGCCCGAGTGACCCCAAGGCACATATATGTGACTGGCTTCCAGTCAAAACACGCAGAGTCAGACTCCCTCCCAAGCACCCAGCCAACATTTCCGCCTGCCCCAAAGCCCCATAGGTTCAGCACACCCGGAAACCACTCCACTTCCTGTTCTTCAAACGCCCCGCCCCCTTATTCTCGCCTCTTCCTGCCGGTGACCAAGGGCGTTCAGTCTGCCCCTCACAGGTTCCTCTCTCCTCTCACCACCTTCACTTCAGGCTCTGGCATCCTCCTGCCTGTGTTGTGGCCGTCTCAGCAATCTCCTTGCTCCTAGTTGTTGTCCTGTCTCTTTCAACCACCCCCCACCCATATCCGCCGCACAAGGGAACTTCTCAAAACAGATGAGAACATGCCTCTGTGTGTGTGTGTTAGTCACTCAGCCATGTCTGATTCTCTATGACCCCAAGGACTGTAGACCGCCAGACTCCTTTGTTCATGGAATTCTCTAGGCAAAAATACTGAAGTGAGTAGACATTCTCTTCTTCTCCGGGGGATCTTCCCAATCCAGAAATTGAACCTGGGTCTCCTGCATTGCAGGCAGATTCTTTACCATCTGAGCCACTAGGGAAGCCCAGAACATGCCTTTAACCTCCCCCCAAAGCCTTCAATGTCTCCCATCTGCTACTCCCAAATGCCTTAGTTGGCATTCAGTCCTCTCTCAGAGGCCTCAGCCCACGTTCCATTCTTGCAGTTCCCTATAGCACACACTCCAGCATCCTGCAGACCAACATCAGGTCATTTTTTCAGATACACTCTCTGCTCTTCCTACATTTACAAATCATCTCTTTTTCAACTCTCCAATCCCAGAGTCTTTGTAGCTCTCTTATAGCTTTTATTACTTCCTCCTTTGTCTTGGTTATTTAACCAAAGATCTCTCTCCTATTAGGCCATAAACTGCTTGAAGGACAGGACTTATCTCTTATCTTTTATCCTCCAAAGAGCCTGGCAGAGCACCTAATACAAGCCACTGTGTTAGGACCTCTTGTGGGTGTATCTGCAAAGAAACGCAAGACATCTATCTTGCCCTTAAATATCTTTCCATTGACTTGGACAGACAGCTCTTTCATTCAACACATATTATGTGGGCAGTACAATGTCTGGCGGTCTTCTCAGGTGGCTCAGTGGTAAAGAACTCACCTGCCAAAGAAGGAGATGCAGAAGACTCAGGATCGATATCTGGGTCAGGAAGATCCCAGAAGAGGAAATGGCAACTCACTCCAGTATTCTTGCCTGGGAGATTCCATGGACAGAGAAACTGGTGGGCTTCAGTCCACAGGGTCGCAAAGAGTCAGACACGACTGAAGCTACTGAGCATGTACACACTGTGTCTGGCATCATGGGAGAGCTGAGGATACAGAGACAGATAAGAGATCCGGTCCCTGCTCTAGTCCAGCGGGGGACACTGTTCAGGCTATTATAATACTGCGTGGTGTCTGGGGGTATAACACCATGGGAAGAACAAGCATCTCAAGATTCACACCAGTGACTGATCCAAGGTCTGACTGAGTCAGGTACGGTTTTCAGGAGGAAGACCTGAAGACTTAAGAGAGAGACAAGAGAAAGGATGGGATCAGATTGGATATAGGGAACAATATAAGTGAAGGACAGAGACAGCTGGTGTGTTTGAGAAACTAAGAAGCTCAGTTTAGTGGAGGTGCCACATGGTGCTGTGAGCGGGGAGTCCTGACTACAGGCAACTCAGGGTCTGGTGAGTTCTATTAAAGAGGCTAGACTCAATGTAAAAGCAACAGGGAGCCGTTGACCTTAAGCAGAGGAAGTGACTACCCACCGTTTGTGTTTTAGCTTCACTTCATCTGCTACTGAGGAAGGTCTGGGTGGATGGGGGCAGGAGGGAAGATGACACCTGAGTTGGTGCTGGGGCCTCGGGTCGGTCCCAGGGGCTTCCTCCCCTGCCCTCCAGGCAAGCCTCCCCACTTTTTCCTGATAGAGCATCCCTTCCCTACCCCACTTGGGCTTCTCTTTGCCAGTTCCGATCCTGAGTCAGGAGCTTCCTTTACCTGAACGCTCAGAATAGCTTCAGTGGGGCCCAGAATCACAGGGTCGGGGTGACCCTAGTGGGCTTTGTCTAACCCTCTGCTGGATACCTCCCTCCGTGAGCACCCATCTCCATGTGAGCAATTCTGACCAGGCTCCTTGGCCAAATTGGTGACCCCGTGGCCCTTCTTGGGCTTTTCTTTGGCCCACTTGGGACCTCACAGTGATCAATAGCTTATGGCCCTGTGCGGGACACAGACAGGGTCGCTAACGAATAACCCTCCAACTACCAAGCCCCACCCCAAATTCCATTTCATGCCTCAGCCTCCCACACTCTGTTTCTGCATTGTGTCTCCAGCCTAGCTTGGCCATGAATCTTGTGAAGCTGCAGGTGGGAGAGGTGGGCTGGAAAACTGGGAAACGGGAGATCTGGTTACATCTCGCTGCACCACTGATTATTGTGTGACTCTGAGCAAGTCATTGCCCTTCCCTTCTCTTCTGCTTGACTGGGGATGGGGTCTAGATGACACTGGCAGTTCTCAGGCCCAGCTGCCCATTAGAGCTCCTGCGGAGCTTTGAAAAGTGCCAACGCTGGGCTCTACCATGGTGGCGCCCAGGCAAAGGTTCTGTTTTACACCATCATTCCCTTCTTCACCCAGGAATGAGGACCACTGGATCTGCTGATTGTCTGCAGACCCAGAGTGGGGGCTGAAGTGTGCAGGTAAAAAAACCCAAGAAGTGACTCATTATTTACAAGTGTTAGCTCAGCAGGACCACAGCAGTACCAATACCCGCGGCTGGTGGGAAGGCTAGGTGGAACTGGTGGTAAAGGATCCACCCGCCAGTGCAGGAGACATAAGAGACATGGGTTTGAGCCCTGGGCTGGGAAGACCCCCTGGATGAGGGCATGGCAACCCATTCCAGTATTCTTGCCTGGAGAATCCTGTGGACAGAGGAGCCTGGTGGGCTACAGTCCGTGAAGTCACAAAGAGCTGGACACGACTGAAGCGACTTAGCGTGCATGCATGTGGAAAGGCCAGTATTTCGAATTTTGGTTTCTCCAAGTTCACCAAGGGGGCTACTGCAGAGCCCAGCATCAGATGCTTGAAGGTCCCCCAGAAAGGCTCTCAAAGTGGTCTTGGGTTAGTAACTGGAAACAGAAGCATCTTCTGAATTCCATGACTTAAATATCATCCCAAGGTCCCACACTGGTCTATGTGCCCACAGAGCTGCTCCAGGGATCCTCCGCATCACGGACACCAGCACTTTGCGCCAGCAGCCCGTGTGTGATCTGTACCTTTCTGCCCTCATTGTGTTCTCTGAGGCAAAGGCTGGGCCTTATCTGATTGGAAATTTCCAGAACCTGGAGATGCCTGGAGTTTCGTGGGTGCTCAGTACATACTGGCCAAATGGACAAACCACTCAATTTCTTCATGTGTCAAGAGGGATCCTGTGCCTTCCTTTCCATATCACAAACCTGAGAGGAGAGAACTCTGTGAGAAGCGGCCCAGGTCCCACACTCAGAAGGCGTCCCCTTGGTCTGATGCTCTGCTGTGGCCATCTTGAAATTCTTAATAGTCTTTAAACAAGGAGCCCTGTATTTTCATTTTGCACTAGGCCCCACAGATTATGTAGCTGGTCCTGTGTATGTGGTAAGTTGTGGGAATAAACTCAGAGAAGAGCTCTGTCTACATACTATTTATGGGACTTAATGATTGCCAGCAACCACTGACTATAAGGGGCTAAGGCATCCAGGAAAAGAGCAATTCCAGTGGATGGAGAGGAGATAGACATAGCTTTGTGGTCTTCTTCCTGGCAGCAGGAGAAAGCAGCAGTCTGAGGGCTTGGGGATGGGCAAGACAGGGCGAATGACGGAGACTGGAGACACCCTCAGCAGTATACGGAGAATGATTTCAAGGATCTTGTCCTACCTGCCTGCCACAGATGTAGAAAATCTACTATTAGAACTTCATTCCTTTGGCTGAAGTAATGCTTTCTCCCTAAGTTCCTCTATTGAGTGTTGCAAATTAGGTTCTTAATCTCACCTTTGACCAGAAGATCTGCCCTTGTGATCTTGGGGAAATCACTTTTTAAAGAAAATACTTGTTTATTTATCAGCACTGGGTCTTAGCTGTGGCATGTAGGATCTTTAGTTGCAGTGTGTGAACCCAGGTCTGGTGTGTGAACTCTTAGCTGAGACATGCGGGATCTAGTTTCCTGACCAGGGATCGAACTCAGGCCCCTTGCATTGGGAGCACGGAATCTTAGCCACTGGACCACCAGGGAAGTCCCAGAAAATCACTTAACTTTGAAAAGTCTCTCTCCCCTCTCTATCTAATGGATATACCTCTGACCTCAGCTAGTCTATTCTGACCAATAGAAAAAATATTCAGGAGTGCTCTTTGCAGACTGTTGGGAGTTACATCCACTTGCTCATTTCATGATTTTTCCATGGCCTTCCTGAGGCCCAGTCTGCAAAGAATCGAGTTCTGGAAATCTGCAGGGTCAGGATTCCTGGTAGCCTGACCCAGCTGGGTGATGCGGCTTGGGGAAGAAAGTTGTCAAGCCCAGCTGCGGAGGCAGGAGCCCCTTCTCTCTGTGTCATCCTGTTTGGAATCCTAGAGCACATTGCTATAGCAACTTGCCTAACTCGCCCCACATGCCACGTGGAAAAACCTCTGCCTGCTTTAGAGTGGCATTACCAAACCACAGACTGGCTTTTTCTGTGTTACAGGATGAGGGCTCCCATCGTACACACGGGTCTAGGTAGAAGGCATTTGACCAGTGATGGAGAAGTGAGCTAAGGGGCTGGACCGTGCCAGGAAGGTCCCTCGCCTCAACTATCTGGTCTCACCTGTTTCAGATCCTGGTACCTGAAATTCCATCATTAGCCCCTTGTTCCTTTGGCTCCAGCACAAACCAGTTGAAATGCAAATCCCTCGGGCAGGATCCATGAAGCTGTCACCATTCACTGGTGCTGTTTAGCATGAATTAACTCATTGGGCCTGGAGCTCTGAGCAGGTTTTGATTAGGGGAAGCAGAGGCGGGGAAAGGAGGAGAGGAACGCCCAGCCTGGAGCCTGAGGGTGGGCTGGAGAGGGAGTCAGAGTGGCCCAGAGCATTGAGTCTTGGGGGCAGATGGTAGAGCCCCACTTGGCCCTGAGTAGGAAGGCAAGTGAGGGAGAGAGGCTCTCATATTACAAGAAACAACATGAGGACCACATCTCACCAAGCCAACATCCTGGCTGAGAAATCACTGTCTAGCTGAGTCTGAAGGAGGAAAAGCAGCCTCCTTGGGCCAGTGCCCCTGTGAGGGTGGCCACTGTATATAGACCTCACTTTCCCTGAGGACAGCATCTTCCAGGAAGAGCCTCTTATTCATCTTTCTGTGCCCTCCAGGCCCACTTCCTGAAGAGACATTAGTTAGTTAGTGTTAGCAGCTCAGTCATGTCCAGCTCTTTGCAACCCCATGGACTGTAGCTCGCCAGGTTCCTCAGCCCATGGAATTTTTCAGGCAAGAATACTGGAGTAGGTTGCCATTTCCTTCCCCAGGGGATCTTCCCAACCCAGGGACTGAACCCAGGTCTCCGGCATTGCAGGCAGATTCTTTACCATCTGAGCCACCAGGGAAGAGACATTATGCACGGCTTAAAGGCAAACACCAAACACCACCTCTTACTCAAGCAGCATGACCCTGGATGAGCTGTTTAATGTCTCATGTGTAACCAGGTGATTGTGGCCACAGCGAGGTCTAGCTGAGACGTGAGAAAGTGTTTGACACAGTGCCTGGTATCGATCAAGTGAAGGATGGGAAGGGTGATCCGCAAACTGCTACTGTTTGCTGAGGCAGTACTGGGTGCCAGATGCTGTAGCAAACACTTGATACGAATGAACCACAGATCATCTGAAGGACACATCAGCCTGTGAAGCTGTTATTCTACCCATTTTACACATGAGGATTGGGTCTCAGAGGGGCTTATCCAGGGTCACCCAAGCAGAAAGGATCTGGACTCAGTTGGGTTCCCAGGTCACACATATGCTAATCATCACTCCTGCCCAGTAAGTGTGCAGGTGACAAAGGAAATGAGGGGCAGAGGTGGGGGGTGGGGTGGGAGGGGGGCATAACCACACTGGCTATTTCTTCCAGGTGGGATTTTATTCATCTTGTGAAGACTGTAAGTACACACTTTGAAGATACTTCATGAAATTTTGCGGGGAGCTTATTTATTTTTGGTTTACAAGGTGATCAACTGCAGTCTCCTCCTCTTCTCCCCTCGCAGGTAACATTTTAGACTTTCACCTGGCAGGGTGGGGTCAGTCCCGCCCAGACCACAGCTCTCCAAAGCAAGCACTTCACACTGAGGGCATGTGGGTGATTTCGGAGCTCACAATTATTCCAGGGAAAGTAGTTTCAAATGGCTGTGAATTCCTGATGGTAGCCCACAGTTTGGTGGTGGTCGGGCAGCATCTTTAGGCTATGAGGGCAGTAGAGACACTGTTTTGGAGATGGGTTGGTGCACGTTTCAAGCTTGCTTCATAGCTGACCCTCCCTGAGTCAGCCAAAGGCTGTCACTGCCTGGGGAGGACTATGATGGATCCTTCCTCTTTGCAGCTGTGATAGAACACTGTATGGAGGGTCTGAAAGCTAGAGTGAGACAGGGATCTCCAAAGTCAGGCATTAAGAAAAGCAAAGAGGGCTTTTGGAATTTTCAAAAGTCTCTTCTTTATATCAAGAGCCAGCCCAGCCCAGCCCAGAGCATAGTTCTGTCCTAAGCAGTGAACAGAGAGGATGGAAGGGAAGTTCCCTGTTGCTGGAGGAAGTGATCACTATAGGAGGGAGAGGAAGAGGGTCACAGAGGGCAAAACAAAGGTGAGCTGCTGTCTGAGTTCCTCAGGGGCCCATGGCCCTGTGTGGGTGGGCTAGGAACAATGAGGATGGTGAGGAGACAGGCTTCCCATCTGTGGGGGTAGCACCACAGGATGAATAAGAAGAAAGAGGGTCTAATTCCACTTTCATCTCCTTAGGGACCCCAGGGTCTGCCCATACTGAAGCTCCTCAGCTGATGGTAGCAGAGAGGCTTGGCTGACAAGCTCCCAGTAGGGTGGGCATTGATGAGGCAAAGGGACAAACCTTATCTCCTTTCCCTTGTCCCAAGGGCTTGGACCTTTTTAGTCTTGGCACACCCATGGTGCCCAGTACTGTGCATTTTCCAGATAAGGTTTTTCTGCTGAATAAGACCCCCTTCCACAAGGACCATCTGTGTGGGATGGTTCTTCTCCCCAACAACACAAAACCCTCCTGCCAGGATCACACTGACTTCAAAACAGCCTCAATGGCAACCCCTCTCCCGCAAGTTTCCATTAGGATCAAGACTTTGGGCCAGGCCTTTGGGGAAAGGGGTTAGGGAAGTTCAGATTTATTTAGGGCCCTGGCATGTATGTTTCCACTGAGCTTCCAGGATGCCAGCACTTCCTCCAGACTTCTCTTATGGATTTGAGTTTGAAAGCTACAACTCTGCATCCTCAAATCCCTTACTCAATGGCTGGTACCTTGAGCAATGATGATGATGATGCTGGAGAAGAAAGACAAACTCCTAGATGCTCAATATGTGCCTGGAACTTTTCAAGTACGTAATATACATTACACATCTTTGGATACTCTTGAAGTTCTATTATTAATATTATCATTCCCATTTTGCAGATGAGAAAACTGAGGCACTGGGCTGGTTAGTAACTTGCCAAGGAAACAGAATCTCAATTATCAGAGGTCAGACCCGTTCCAGGCAGTGAAAAGCCAGGACCTTCAGCCCCATACTGTGTCTGGTCTCCCTGTGTATCATCTGTCAGGTAACAAGTGCTCAGTAATGGCTAAGGTTTTAAAATTTTTTTCTGCTTCCAAACTGGGAGGAATTAATTTTTATTTTATTTTTTAAAATGTTGTCAGAGTATAATTGATTTACAATGTTGTGTCTAATTTCTTATATAGCAAAATGACTCATTCGTATATTCTCTTTCATAATCGTCAGATAGGTCATGATAGGGAAGTTCTGCTTAGTGGATCTGCTATCTCAGAATGTCAGCTATAGATGCCTCTGGACCTGTCTACTTTTTTTCTGGCATTCTTGATAGTTTTGCCCATTTCATCACCCTGCTTAGCCTGTAGCTCTGGAAAGATCAAGGCTCTGAACTCATAATGGCTTCAGTGAGGACTTCCATCCCCCTACTACCCACCTCAACTTGGCCTTTGACAAGGTTCCTGCCCAGTCACACTGTGCCATCACCTGTAGGCAAGCTGCCCAGTAACCCTCACACTGAATCCATGTGATGCACAGATGGGAGATCAACATCAATCCTGTTCTGGAGCTGGGAGGATGGACCCAATGATTTCTGTGACCCTTCTAATCTTCAGAGTCCCCATGGACCAGAATCATCTTGGTGGTTTTCAAATACTCACCTTTTGTTTCTTTAACTACTGTAGTTCCAGGAAATGATACTCTAATGTACAAACAGTCCCACTTGAAGATCTATCCACACTCTACACATTCCTTCAAGGCCCAGTCCAAATGCTATCTCCTCCTCCAGGAAGCCTCCCTTGCTTATTCAAGCAGAACTGAACTACCCCTGTTTGAACTGCAGTCCTTAGTTTCTCTGTGCCTTTCACTCCCCAGTGCATATATTTAGCTTTCCCTGGTCTCACCTTGTTCTCAGCTACAGGCAGGGCCCAGACTGCATACATGCTTGGGCCCCACCCCCAACTCCTTGCAAGCAGATGTTGTTTCAACATTGATTGATGTGTTTAATGAATCCCATATTTCAAGAACCCAGACTGACCAGACATAACTCAGGAGTGGTTTTCTCCATACAAAGGGAGTTCTGAGTCACAAAACCTGTCCCTGTCCTTCACCCTACTCCCTTACCCGCCACCCCCTTCATTCTTGCTTTACCATTATCATTATCAACCATTGATTCAACCCTATTGTTCACCAAGTCCTGTATTAACAACTTTTCTTAAGGTGCCAGCCTCACTTAATCATGCCAAACATTCAGAATTTCTATTTCCATTCACAGAGGAGGAGAGACTGTATAACCTGCCTAAGGTGGGCAGCAGAGCCAGATGGGAAGCCAAGACTGATTTCAAAGCCTTTGCCTCGAGTTTCCTGGAGTCTCTAGCCTATAAAGCAGCTGTGTGTGGGCTCAACTGCTCAGTCATGTCCAACTCTTTGGAAACCCATGGACTGTAGCCCACCAGGCTCCTCTGTACATGGGATTCTCCAGGCAAAAATACAGGAGTGGGTTACCATTTCCTACTCCAGGGGATCTTCCCAACCCAGGGATTGAAACCGCATCTCCTCCATCTCCTGCACTGCAGGTGGATTCTTCACCACTGCACCATCTGAGCAGCCCCATAAAGCATCTACTTCAACTCAAGTTCTGATGGGGCCACATATCTGGGATCATGCAGGAGTGCATTCCCTTTTCCTGTGGCTGGATCTGCTAGTGACTTGAAGACAGTTCCTAGAGTTCCCCTTTTGCCTAAATGACCTAGAGAGGGCTTCACCTCTGCTTCCATCAGCTGGTTTCTAGATATATGCTTGCCTGGTCCCAGCTCTTTCCCTGCTGTCCCCAACTCTCCCTCCCCCAACAGCTTAAAGCATCTATGTTTGTTTTCGGCTGTGACTCTAGGATCTGAACTGCACCCCACCAGCAGAGGCCCTTTCAACTACAGAAGCTCCCCTATAGATGGCCACAGGGTGTACGGGTTTCCAGTGGTATCCCCTGGACTGCGGTGAAGTTCCTTGGGCTGGGGGCTCTTCACTCGCGCTCTTTGAGTCTTACCCTGCCATCGCATCTGACTCCCACTATTGGCCCATCGCGGATCTGGAGCCCACGCAAAAGAGGAGACTAGGCCCAGCGGCCAGTCCCCGAGGAGCTGGTTCCTGCCAGAGCACTGGGCCACGCCAAGGAGGGGTCCTGCAAGTTTTCCGGATTCGCAGAACAGCGCCTCTGTCTGCCGCCCCGGAGTGGCGGGTCGCACCAGGATGTCAGGTGTGGGGACTCCCTGGCCGAGTGCTCCGGCGCGGAGAGCCCAGGGTGGTCTCTCGATCCGGGCCGCTCGCCCCGCCGGCCCTGGGTCCCTGCCGCGCCCGGACACCTGGAGCGCATTAGACTGCGGCGCACGTCTCGGCGACAGCGGCGTCCCCAACTTTATTGGATGAGCGCACAATTCTGAGCGCAGGTTGGCGGGCGACGGCCCGTCCCTACTTCGAGGGTCAGGTAACGTTTTCGGGGGCCCTGGACTGCAGAGCGGCGCCCCGCCGCCTTAGGCTCGGCCCTCGACGGCTAGCCTGGACGCCGCCCGCCTCAAGGCTTCGCTCCGTCCCGGCCCGAGGGACTCTGGGCGGCTTTCAGCTCCAGGTCTCCCCCAGCACCCTCCTTCCTGGGGACCACCGCACCCAGCTCCCGGCTCTTGGGGATGCTGCCCCCGCGAGCCTCGGCGCTCGCGGGACCCCGAGTGTCCCCCGTGGCGGTTCGGGGACCTCGGTGGGTCCCTTGGAGAAAAGCAGGGCGCCCGGAGGGGCCACCGGCCCTCGGCGCTTTTCAGCTAGAGCCTCTTCAACTCTTCCCAAACACACAAAAGTCCCGGGTCCAGGCCGCCTCGGCGCGCCTCCCTCCTGTGTAGAACTTGGCGAGCCGCCTGAGTGCAGCCACTTCCCGGGGGACCCACGTCCCCAAAAGCCGCGGAGGTCGGACCCTGGGAGCGCACCGCGACGGGCTCCTGGCCTCCGGACCCGGGCCTCGGTGGGTCAGGGAGGGGCTCCCGGAGGCCAGGGCTGGGGGTTAAGAGGGGGACGTACCTGGCCACAGGCTGAGGGCCCAGGCCACCAGGAGGCCCCTGGGCAGGTCCATGGCCCGCGGCGCGGCGGCGGGGCCGGGTGCGGAGCGGCGGCGGGGGGCGGCGAGCCAGAGCGGCAGCCTCCTCTGCGCGGCGCCCCAAGCCTGCACTGCGCGCGGCGCCCGGTTCCCTGACAGCCGCGGCTCCTTCAGAGGAAGTGGGAGGGCTCGAGCGGCGGGGAGGGGCGCCGGGACACCGCGGGGCTCTGGCTGTGGTCCAGTCTCGGCCCCTCTGCCACCTGGGCAGGCGGCCGGCTGCGGCCTCGACGCGGCTCCAGATTTCTCCTTCTGCCCCAACCCTACTCCTGCAGTAGGAGAAAATTCCAGAGAACCACTCCTGGGAACCACCTCGTCAGTGCCCTGCCTCCCGCCACACCACCACCACCGAATTCAGAGTCTGTTCAGGAAAAGTGACTTACAGCCCACGTCCCAGAGGAAGGAGCTTCAGAAAGCGGGGTATCTCAGGTGATCTAGGGCCGTGACTGGGTCTCTCCTGGCCCAGAGGAGTGGATGTCCCTACAATGTCCATCTGAGACAGTTCCCTGCTCTCCTGCACCCTGGGGCTTGGAATGCAAAGCCACGGTTCTTCTTCTGACCCTGGAATAAATGCAGATCCCCCCTCTACCTCCACACTGTCCTCCCTGCACTCCTGAGATATTCCAAAGCATCCAGGAGGACCCTATACCCGCTGGTACTGCAACAGGGAAGCTCTTCTTTGGAACCAGCTACCTTCCTTCCCAGCGCTTCTAACCTCTCACTGACAGTTAAAATCAATGCACAGTTTTTGCACAAGCTTTAAATCAGGCCCTGGACCACAACCCGTGGGTGTGGAGGCTGGCCTTTCTAGAAAGGGAGACAGCTGAGGCAGAGGGTAGGATGGCCAGTGTGGTGAAAACTGAAGTTGAAGTCCCACCTCACTTTCGTAGGAACACCTTCCCTCAACCCCCTCCCCAGCCCCCGTCCTCAGCAGGTCAGTTACCCTGATAGATACATGCCCATTCTCCCTCGCTCATATTTTTTTCATTGTACTTAGTAGAAAAACTTGACATTAATTAGTGCAATTGTTTGATTAACTCTTCTCTTCTTGCCCAGACTAAAAACATATTGGGGTGGAAATCTCTGGGTCACACTGAGCACTTAGCCCCCAGCACCCCAGGAACATAGTAAGTGGGTGGATGGATGGATGAATGGATGGGTGGATGAGGGCAGATGGTATGTGGATACATAGAGTGGGGATTCTGACTGAGAGGGCTTGGAAGGTTTCCCAGAGGAGGTGACATTTAGGCTAGGTTCTGGAGAATGAAGAGGGTTTTGAGAAGGCCCAGTTCACACAAGAATAGTAGTGGGCATTGTGCCCGCCACCATAATGTCCCTATCCTCTTGCTAGCTACCCTGGTTTTTATTCTGGCATCCTCAGCTCTCCCATTCAGCCAGTCTTTGGAGGAAGCTCATTCCCTCTCTCTCTGGTATGTGTGTGTGTGTGTGTGTGTGTGTGTGTGTGTGTGTGTGTGTGTGTTTGCACATGTCTTGGGGGAGGCATGTGGTTTAGGCTGAAATGAATCAGTGTATTGCCATCCCTGGCCATAGTTTAAGAAAGGGCAACATGATAAAAGGAAGAAGCTTTTTTGGGAAATAAGCATACTTGCTCTTCTTAAAGAGCCCCTAGAATGAACTAGGTAAGAAAAGTAAGTGTTTTCTCTCCTACCTCTGCCTCCCCCTCTCAGCTGGAGGGTCTGGAAGTTGATGGGGATGCAGGTGGGTCTGGGTGGGGAAGGAGATCTGGCCTTGGGATGAGGCTGAATGACAAGATGGAGAAACTAAAGTCCAGGAGGGTCTTGCTGGCCCCCTGAATCAAGTCACCCTCTCAGTCCACAACCCTGAGCACTTTCCAGTTGTTTGACCAATGAGTCCCCTTTACTGTTTAGGGCAGGTTTAAGTCCGGATACTTTGAACCTAGAGTATCCTGATAACAGCTATCTGGCAGGCTGTAAACCACTTCCCCATCTCCCCCAGATTCACACTTTCCTTAGTGCTCTCAAATTCCAAGAGGGTGCGAATTGCCTGGAACATTTGCCAAGAATTTTTCCTGGGATCAGGGGGTCCTGATAAGCGCCAGCGTCACTGCTGTGGAAGTGGGCTGAGGACCTTGCCCTGAGATTTGCTGAAGGGACTCTGCAGTGGGTGCGATCCTGCTGGTCTTCGGAGAATGATTCTGCCATTCATTAACTCACACTGTCTTCATCAGGGGCATGGAGGTCCTGAATACATGATGGGTGCCTTTGTGTTAATCTGGGATGATGCGAGAGAGGGGGATGTGTCCTCATTTATTCTTTCAACACAGTGTCTACTCTGCCCTTGTGCTCTGCAAGTCACACAAGAGAAGCTGAGAAGACAAGACATAACCTGGTAGATAAATATATGATACCACTTGTATGAGGAATCTTTTTAAAAAATGATACAAATGAACTTATTTATGAAACAGAAACAGATTCACAGATTTAGAGAATGAATTTGTGGTTACTGGGGGTGGGCTGATGGGCGGAAAGGTGGGAGGAGGGCTAGATTGGGAGTTTGGGATTGACATGTACGCACTGCTTTATTTAAAATAGATAACCAACAAGGACCTACTGTGTAGCACAGGAAACTCTGCTCAATATTTTGTAATAACCTAAACAGGAAAAAAACTTGAAAAAGAATAGATACATGTGTAACTGAATCACTTTGCTGTATACCTGCAATTAATATAACATTGTTAATCAACTATACTTCAATAGAAAATAAAAATGTTTTAAAAAAGTAATTTTCTATGGATACTTTTCTATAATAATAAATCAAAAAAGACATAACCTTGTATTTATTGACATAATCATTATTTGTTATTTAATCACTTGTTTAGATCATTTATTTATTAATGATTATTGAACATTATTTAAATCAAACAAATGCAAGATCCACATTCAGTCTGGAGATCAGAGAACTGGATGAAGGGCTTTATGGAAGCTGGGATTTGAATTAATACCAACCATCCTTTTTTTTTTTAATTTTTATTTTTTTTTAATTATTGTTTTAGCCATATATTGTTATGATATCACCATGGGTTTACATATGCTTCCCCTCCGGGTCCCCCCTCCCTCCTCCCTCCCCCCCGGGAAATCTCGCTGCACCAGTCCCGAGCATCAATCCTGGGCTGGCGATTGATTAGACACATGACAGTTAACATGCTTCAGTGCCCTTCTCCCATATCATCCCACCCTTACCCTCGTCCACAAAGTCCACAAGTCTATTCTATACATCTGCGTTCCTTTTGTTGTCTCCCATGTTGGGTTCTCATTACTGTCTTTCTAAATTCCATATATATGTGTTAATATACTGTATTGTTGTTTTTGCTTCTGGCTTACTTCACTCTGGATAATGGGCTCCAGTTTCGTCCATCTGAGTAGAATTGCTTCAAATGAATTTTTTTTTAATGCTGAGTAATATTCCATTGTGTATATATACCACAGCTTTCTTATCCATTCGTCAGTTGATGGGCATCTAGGTTGCTTCCATGTCCTGGCTATTGTAAACAATGCAGCGATGAACATTGGGGTGCACGTGGCTCTTTCAATTCTGGTTTCCTCGGTGTATATGCCCAGCAGTGGGATTGCCGGGTCATATGGCAGGTCTATTTGCAGCTTTTTAAGGAACCTCCACACTGCTTTCCATAGTGGCTGCACTAGTCTGCATTCCCACCAACAGTGCAAGAGGGTTCCCTTTTCTCCACATCCTCTCCAGCATTTATTGCTTGTAGACTTTTGGATGGCAGCCATTCTGACTGGTGTAAAGTGGTACCTCATTGTGGTTTTGATTTGCATTTCTCTGATAATGAGTGATGTTGAGCATCTTTTCATGTGTTTGTTAGCCATTTTTATATCTTCCTTGGAGAAATGTCTGTTAAGTTCTTTGGCCCACTTTTTAATTGGGTTGTTTATTTTCCAACCATCCTTTATATGTCTTTGGCATGTTTATTTAATTTTTATTGAGATGGAATCACAACTATAACACTCACTGTTCAGTTCAGCATTTTTTAGTATTGAGTTCGGATTTTTCCATATTACAGAAAAATCTGGGCAAATGTTCTAGCCAACTCAACATATTCCCAAGGTTGTCTACTACTACTAATTTCAGAACATTTTCATCACCCTAAAAAGAAACTAATCATGAATAGCCACTCTGAATTTCTTCACCCCAGTCCCAGTCAATGACTTGTCTACTTTCCGTCTGTGTGGATTTGTCTATTCTGGACACTATGTAAATGGAATTATACAATATGTGGCCTACTGTGTCTGAGTTCTGTGACTTAGCATAATGTTCCCAAGGTTCAGCCGCATTGTAGCATTATCGGCATTTTGTTCCTTTTTATTGCCAAATAGCATTCCATTATATGGCAATATAACATTCTGTTATCCATTTATCAGGTGATGGATATTTGGTTGTTTCTACTTTTTGACTGTTATGAATGATGCTACTATGAACATTTGTGTACAAGTTTTTGTGTGACATATATTTTCTTTTTTAAAAATTGAAGTATAGTTGGTTTACAATGTTGTGTTAGTTTCAGGTTTAAAGCAAAGTGATTCAACTACATCTGTATTGATATAGATATAATTGTTTCTTTCTCAGATTATTTCCCCTTATAGACTATTATAAGATATCGCGTGTAGTTCCCTGTGATCATATGTTTTCAATTTTTTTGGCTATATACCTAGGAATAGAATTTCTGGGTCATATGGTAACCCTATTTTTAATCATTTCCTCATTTAATCATTGAGGAATTGCCAGACTATTTCCACAGTGGCTGTGCTATTTTACATTCCCACCAGCAATGCATGAAGGCTGTATATGGTATTTTACTAATTTTGAAATCTCTTTCATGCTTGTGATATCATTTATTAATAACAGTAACAACAAGAATAATAAAGTATGTCACAAGGGTCCTGCAAAGAATTATATTCATTTTTACAGATAAAGAAATTTTATTGGTGAGGATTCAGTTGCCAGTAACAGAAACTCTACACAAACTGGCTGAAGCAGAAAAGGAATGTACAGGCTCACATAAATAGGAAGTATAAAGGTGACTGCTGCAGGTATGGCTGGATCAAGAGTCTCAAATGAGACTCTTGTCTTTCTCTCTCTGTCTTCTCTTAGTTTTGCTTTACTCTCACCTTTCCTGCACCAGACAGGATTTCTCTGCCTGCAAGAAAGATGTAGCCAGCAAACCCAAGCTTACATTTTACAGTTTCGAAAGGGAGACAGCCTTTGCTACTAGAGCTAACAGAAAAGTTCAGGATTTTAGTTCATACCCACCCTTGAACCAGTCAGTGTCTGAAGGCTATGGCACTATAATTGGCCCCATCTGGGGCACACACCCAACTGTGAGGAGCTGGGAAGAGAAGGGAATTATGACTGACAGCCCCACCAAGACCACATATTATAGGAGAGGAGTTCCCTAAAGGAAACAGAAAAAGGGGGATGACAAAGCATACTGGACAGGCAAAATTCATAGTTACTAACTCTGCTTTGGAAATCTAAGCTCCAAGCAGCAAGGGAGTCACCCAGGATCCCACAGCACCCACACTGCAGAACTGGGATCGGAACGCATTCTGGTAGCCTATTCAGAACTCATCATGGCATCATGCTGGATGGAACAAGCAGACACTTCAGGCCAGGAGCTCAGGCACAATGTTAGCCAGAGAGAGCTGGGGCTCGGTCTTCTGACTCTCATACTCTCAGTCTGAGCCCTCTCCTCTGGGGGTGCCCCGGCTTCTCCAGGAAGGAAAGGTGGGGAGATGCCTTTCCCTCCCAAGAAACCCAGCAGCTCCTGAGCGCTGATGAAAGGCCTGGTTCGGCTCCGACTCACACACTTCTTCCAGGAAAGGACTTGGCACAGCCCGATCTGCTTTCATTTTGGACAGCGCCTCTCTCTTTGCGCCCTTTCTCCATGTTTTCACCTCTGTGATCTAAGGTAATCATCTGTCCTGGTTTGTCTGGGACTGAGGGCTTTATGGGGTTTCTGGACTTTCAGAGTCAAAACTAGGGCAATCCCTGTCCAACCAAGACAGATTGGCCCCCCTATTTCTGTCTGTCTTATACTTCTGCCTCATTTTCTACCAGCTTTTTTCTCCAGCCCTTCCATCTCCACCACATCCCCCTTGGGTATCTCTCTCTCCCATTCTCTGGTTATTTCTTCCTACCGTCTCTGCTACCTGGTGCTTCCAGTGTAGCCAGTTTCCATGTTAGCATGGAGGTGTGGGTGTCTACTTTGAGGCATGCTCTGGCTCCCCAGCCCCTCTCTGACCTCAATAGTCCCCCACACAGATCTGGTCTCCTCCCTATGCTTTGTCTGTCAGCTTGTGCTTAGAAAATGCAAACTCCTTTTTTTTTTTTTTTAAGATAAACTTAAGTGAGCTTACAGTACTGGGAAGACACATCTTCTGCCAAAAATGATATAATAAATTCCAAAGCCTAAAAGAAAGAATAAAAAGATGTAGAAAAGAAAGCTGCAAGATTGCTTTTGGTATCTGCGGTTTGAATGTCATGTGTCAATGTTCTGGGCCAATAATCGGATGATGGGGACATGACAGCCTTTGTCACATACATAGAGGCTTAGAGGTCTTCCCCTGGTTTCTGTTTGTCACGCCAGGTCTCATCCCTGCCAACAGAGCCAAGGACGTTAGCTTTGAACAAATGTGTTTACACCATAGCTTACGTTTGCTGCAGGCACTTTCCACTTGAAGCAGAAAGTCTGATCCACAGCATTGGAGTGGGTGGATGCCGCCTTCTCCCAAAAGCTGTTCCTGAGCACCAACTGTGGTACCATGACTGGGATTTCTACTAGGATCAAGCCCTGTATTAGCCTTATACCAAATCCTGAAAGTTATTTTCTGAGCTCCATTTCTCAGGCCACAAGTATGTATAGCATTTGCAGTAAAGATATCAAAGGGAATAAGTATGGCTCCAGCACAAACAGACATGCAGAATGGATAAGGAAACATCCTTTTGAAGAAAAAGTATGTCAAAGTGTGTGGGAGGATTGTGGGGCTGGAGCGGACTCTTGAGAATCCCTTGGACTGCAAAGAGATCAAACCAGTCAATCCTAAAGAAATTCAACCCTGAATATTCATTGGAAAGATGGATGCTGAATCTACATTACTTTGGCCACCTGATGCAAAGAGCTGACTCTTTGGATAAGACCCTAATGATGGTAAAGATTGAGGGCAGGAGGAGAAAGGGATAGGTGGATGGCATCACTGACTCAATGGACATGAGTATGAGCAAACTCTGAGAGATAGAAGGACAGCATACCAGGGAGGCCTGGTGTGCTGCAGTTCATGAGGTCTCAAAGAGTTGGACATGATTTAGTGATTGAATAACAACAACAACATGGGAAAATACAAATCACCTTAAAAGTCTAGAGGTAGCAGACAGTATGCTAGTTGAGAGACCATTTCTGATGAGCTAAACCCTTGACACAGGACCAGATAGGAAGAGCCACATCAGAAACAACCATCCCAGAAACAACCATATGAAGAATAACTGCCTTCAACTAAGCATTTAATGTGGGCTAAATGCAACTTCTCAATCATTTCCTTTAGTCATCAGCACAGCCTGAGTCAGAACTTTCACCTTGGCCCTGGCTGAACTGGGATGTCAGGGAGAAGCCATGAAAATCAGATGGAGTCTAGATGGAGGGTCATAAGGATTAAGATGGTCTTGGGAGGCAGAGTCATGACATTAAACCAAGACAGATGTCAGAAGGAGGAATCACCACAGCACATGGGCCAGGGACAAGAGATCAGACACCGAGCCCTTCCAGAAGTATTTTACTGAGCACCATGCTGGAGATGAAATGAGAAACCAGATGGGATTCTTGCCTCTCTGTGAAGCTCCTAACCTAGGAGCAGAGGCAAATATATACAATAATAATAAGTGACCACTCACTGCACAGTATACGCTACTTCCTTTGATCTTCATGACAGTCCTATGAAGAGGTATAATCATACTACCTGCCTTTTACAGAGAAAGAACTTGAGACTCAGGGAGGTGAAGTCCCAGGATTTGTAGAAGACAGAACAAAAAGCAGACCTAGGATCTGAACCTGTTCTTACTGGACCCCAGGTTCTGAGCTTCTAATTCTTGGCTTCATTGTTTTCAGCACTAGATGGTTGATGGCACTGTGATCAGTGTTATTACAGAAGTGTGACCAAGTGACAGGGGAACACAGAGGAGGGTCAGAGAAGGAGGCAATGTCTGAGCTGGCCTTGGAAGTAGGAATTTTTCGTAAGGAAAGTGAGGAAGTTCATTCTAAGTGTGGGAAGGGGTACCCAGGTCTGTGCAAGAGAGTGGGAATTCAAGGTGCCCAGGAAATGGTGAGCACTTGGCACAAGTGTAAGAACAGAGGAAGCCCCAGTTTGGAATTTCTGGTCTTTCAAGGGTCAGCTCCCTCTGGTGAACTTAGGAAGAGGAAGTTTGCCTCACTTTTGCTCCTGAGTCAGCCTGTGGAAGCCACTTCTTTGGTCAACTTCAAGTCTGTCCTTCAGCAGGGGGAATGATGTCCAGATATGCACCCTCTCTCCAGGCTTCCAGCAGATGTGACTGTGTCAAACATATGTGTACACAGACACCCACATAGCCGTGTAAATGCACGCACATCCACACCAATAATGAATAACTCTCTTCCCATCGAGCACAATCCAAATCCACATTAAGGAAGAGAAACATCTCTAAGCAAACCTTGGATGTGCAGATTACCCAGTACATTTGAGGGACAACATTTTCCATTAATTTTTCAGGGCAGTGTAGGATCTTATGATTCTTTCTCCCACTTTCAAGTGAAGCTTCAGGGTTATAAGTCATTGCATCCATGTCTTAAATGCCAGGTACGGAGTCCCTGAAGGACACTCTTTGGTTAGAAAAAGACCCAGATAAAGCTTCTACATTTTCATCCTTTCCTTTCTTTGGTCAAATTCCAAGGGATAAGTCCTAGTTTTTTTTTTGAAGGGGGAGTTTGGTGGGTAGTTAAGAGACAAGGGTGGAAAAATAATTTGAGTTCACATTGTGGGGGATTTTTAATTGGTTTTCATTTGATAAGTCATGAGGAGCCTTCAGACATTTTTGAGTGAGATGGGGAAAGGGAAGGGCAGGTCTGTGTCCAAACTAGTCAGGAGGACAGAAGCCTATGGTCCTTTGACCAGTTCAGGAAGGTTCTGTGGAGGAGGTGCCACTGCCTCACAGATCATCCTTCAGACACCTCCTTACTCTCCTCCAAGATGTCGTGTGTTGTCATTTGCATTCCTTGAGCTTCCATAACAATGCTGTTTTTTTCCCACCTTGATGTTGACAGGCCTTCTAGTCACCAAGGAGCCCCTCAGCACCCTGGCCCTGCTGCCCACTGCGTCAAATCCGTGCCCTGCCTGCCCTTCAAAGCCTTACTCCTGCTCTCCTTACTTTATTGCCTCCCTCTCTCCCAAACAAACGGGGCTCTCCCATCTGGTGGCTAGTACTCAGCATGCCCAGCACACCCACGACAGGACCAAAAGCCATCACTACCATGGACCAGGCACTGCAGAATGCCAAGGTCATCTCATCCAGTACCTCAGCATGTGGGGTTTTTCTATTCCCAGCGAATGGATGCTGTTATAGTCACTGTCAGTACTTTAATTTTGTGTTTCTTAGCACCCACCATCCCTGTAACTGCTTCCACCTGCAGGCCCGAGGTGTCCTCTGGCGCATAGAGCTCTTGCAGCAGACTAGGCGTGCCGGAGAATTAGCGTGAGGTGCCCCAGCCTGTGGCCAATGGGAGCTGGAGGGAGAACACCTGAGTTCCCATGCCTCTTGCTGTGCACTGAAGTTTGTATCCCCCTCAAAGTCATATGTTGAATCCTAACACCCAAGCTAGTAGGATTAGGAGACAGAGCCTTCTGGAAGTAGCAAAAGGTGGTCAAGAGGGCAGAGCCCTCATGAATGGGATTGGTGTTCTTATGGAAGTGACCCCAGAGAGCTCCCTTTAGCTTACTCACCACGGGAGGTTGTAACTAGAAGCTGGCATCTGAGGCCCAGAAAGCAGGCTGTCACCCTGAATCAGCCTGCACCCTGTTCTTGGACTCCCCAACCTTCAGAACTGTAAGAAATACTTTTCTGTTGTTTAAAAGCCACTCAGTACAGGGAACTATATTCAGTATCTTGTGATAAACCATAATGGAAATGAAGATAAAAAAGAATATATGTATATGGTCTTCCCAGGTGGCACTAGTGATAAAGAACCCACCTGCCAGTGCAGGAGACATAGGTTCGATCCCTGGGTCAAGCAGATCCCTTCGAGGAAGGCATGGCAACCCACTCCAGTATTCTTGCCTGGAGAATCCCATGGACAAAGAAGTCTGGTGGGCTAGAGTCCATAGTGTCACAAAGAGTTGGACACGACTGAAGCGACTTAGCATGCACACACACACACACACACACACACATATCTGAATCATTCTACCGTACAGCAGAAATTAGCACAATATTGTAAACCAACTATGCTTTAATAAAATCAATTTTTTGAAAAAAAAAAAACCCACCCAATCTATTGCATTTTCTTTTATAGCAGCTGGCATGAACTCAGATATTCAGCCTGAAGCACAACACTGAGTATGTTCTATAGCCTCCCAGGGGGCCCAGTGGAACTGAGCCCCTGTTACCCAGGATGGCCACTTGCTCACTATTGTACCTGGTATAGACATCCTTATCGTCCCTCGTCTCTTACTTCCTCATTCCCTTGACAGTGCTTCCTGGGATCACCAGCCTTCTCCCACCCCCTGAACATCTGCACTTAAATCCTTGTTTCAGAGTCTACTTCCAGCAGGTCCCAACACAAAGCAGATGTTTAGAAAGGTGAAGCAATTTGCTCCTAGTTTCGCAGCTAGAAAGTGGCAGCCTTAGGATTTGAACACAGGGAACACGGCTGGAATACAGATAGTGCCTCCAGAATTTTCACATCTGTACAAGCGTCTGGAACGTGTGTGGATGCCGAAAATTCTGTCCTTGGAGTTTCTGGCTCCAGGGTGTACACGTTGAAAAAGAGAATTCCCCTTGGGAAGTAAATAAACTTATTTAGCTAATATCAGCCATTCACCTAAAATATGAACTTCCCATATCATTGTCTTCCTCAAGGTCCCTGAATAGAGTGGGAACTTTGATAGGAAAGAGAAAGGACTATTTTGGAGGGAATGTGGGTAAGGAACATCAGCTTTCATGCTGCTGGAGAGCTCAGGAGGGGAAAGCAGACCCTCAGAAAGGCAGCTGAGCTGGTCATAAAAATGAGCACATCCTGTTTCCCCGTTTAGCGGACAGCCAATTCTAGCCCTTTGGGCTGACATCCTTAGCCTGAAAAGCATGCAGGGGTTTCTGAACCTCACAAGTTGCATAACAGATCTTGGAAGTCGATGAGGAGAGATAGGAGAGCATAACCCAAGACAAACCATACAAAACATTCGTGAGAATGTGACCACTGACAAAACCCACTATCTAGTCTCCATCTCCAGCCAGTCTCACTCAACCCCGTGACTAGAATTTTAAAAGGATGCTACCTCTCTCCACCTCCTCTTCTGCCACAGGCTGAGGAGCTGCCCTTGTCCCTGTGAGCCAGTGCCAGCCAGGCTGGGCCAACCACCGGCAGGTGCTTGTCTCTGCTTATTTCTGCAAAGATGACTGACCTCTTGCTTTGCCAGGGGAAGTTTTCCCCAGACTGCTCCAGCTGCTGCTGCTTATCCCCAGGCATGTACCAGAAGTAAACATCTCCCAAGCATTCAGCAGCTGGGAGCAGAGGCCAAGTAGTGGTGGCTGGGGATGGGGAGATAGGTATGACGAGTGTGGATGTTTTCACTGATAATTGGGTAACAAATGCTTCTGTGAGCATTTCCTTTCTCTGATGAGCATGAGTGAGAAAAATGCGGATGCAAGTACTGGGCTTAAGGCCTCTTGAGAACTTCTCTCTCAGTGAAGGTCAAAAATGAAGCTTTTTGCAGAGGATTATTGCAAAGAAAATGGAGGCTGCAGATTCCTTGGTCTTTGCAGAGCTTCAAAACAGGCTTTGCAAATGGCTGGTGACCCTGCAGTTGTTCATGGGACTTCAGGGAGTAAGGAGTGCTATGGTTAAACACAAGGGCTCTGGGTTCAGAGAGACCTGGGTTAGAATCCTAGCCTGGTCCTTCATCGGCTGGGTGACTTGCTACGTACAAACATCTCACCGCCTATAAAATGCAGATGATAAAACAAGCTCCTGCAGACCACTTATGAAGTGCCAGATGCGCTTCTAAGCACTTGACATTTATTAACTCACTGAATCATCACAACAGCTCGATGAAGTTGTTGCTCTCATTACTCTTATTTTACGGATGAGGAAACTGAGGCACAAAGGAGGTCGTAAATATGCTCAGGGACACTCAGCTGAGAAGTGGTGGGGCCTAGAGATGGCCTCAGGTAATCTGGCTGCAGTGCCCTGGACCGCTCTGTCTCTTGGGTTGCTATGAGGAGCAAATGGAATGCAGCCTATAAAGGGCTTGGCACTGTGCCTGCCACATGGCCAGCTCTCAATAAATGTTAGCTTTTATTATTAACAACATATGAGATAGCATAAAACAGACTAGTTGAGCTATCTGCACCATTTGAGATTCTTAACAGTGCCTGACATTTGTTTAGCCCTGTATATAACTCAAAGAGCTTTCCCAACTTTGTCCCCTGCTGCACCGTGAAGGCAGTGGGGCAATTCAGAGTGGCATGATTATTGGATGAAAGAGGACACTGAGATCCAAAGAAAGTCAGTGACTTATTAAGGTCACACACTAGCTCTCTGCTCATACTATCCTTCAGCAAGCCTGAAGTGGTATCCTGGAGCCTGAATTACATATGTGTGCACTGAAAGAAAAGCCAAAAATGCCAAAGAAGTGTCGGCACATGACCTTTTAGTAAGTTTAATTCAAATTCTATTTACTCAAACATTTTTATACCAAACTGTATAAACAATGATACAGCAATAACAATTTGTTTTTACAAAACTATAATATACTTTATTTATTTTTTAAAAGTACAACAGCACCTGCCATACAATTCACCCATTTAAAGTACAAAATTCAATAGTTTTTAGTATATCTGTAGAGTTGTGCAACCATCACCACAGTCAATCTTAGAATATTCCATCATCCCCAAAAGAAACCCTCAACTGATTAGCATTCACTTCCCGTTTTCCCTCAAGTCCCCAGCCTTGCCGCTGCTGCTGCCGCCTTAGGCAACCACGAATCTACTTGCTTTTGGTCTCTATAGATATTGCTTAATCTGGACATTTCACTTTAATGAACTGATACCATCTATTGTGAATGGCTTCTGTCTCAGAGCGGATTGTTTTAAGTATATTCCACCCTGGGCTGGGATCCCACCTGATGCCGACGTATGGCAAAAACCAAACAATACTGTAAAGCAATTATGCCCCAATTAAAAAAATTATTAATTGTATATACTTTACTTTTTTGTTATAGGGATCTGAAGCGATTACAGTGAAGGTAGATATGACAGATTTATAAAATTGCCAGAAAGTAAATACAGCAGACCAAGAGTCAAATAATGGAACTAATATTGGCATAGCATTTTCCAGTTAATAAACATGTGTGATCTCACTTCAACCTCCCAACAAGCCGTCAGCAGACAGCACCAGCTTCAGAACTGCGCCATAAAACTTGGGCTAAGCAGAGCTACAGTTATGGAGAATCATGTGACGCCACTCAACTCTGCGACTCTTGCTGGGTTTCACCTGCATGTTTTACCAGTTACTAAAGTGCAATGTTGACTCCCACTACATTTCAGTAAGACTCCAGGAGAGCTAGAACACTGGGCTTCAAATTGGCCCTGACATTTAATAATTCGGTGACTTTGGGTGAGCTACACTCGTGATGTTTCAGAATTCTCACCTACTTCAGGTAGCTACTGTGAGGATTAAATGGGTTAACACATGCCAAGTGTTTGGAAAAATCCGTAGCTCATAGTAAGTGTTATTTGCTTTTATAAAAATAAAAGCAAGAATAATCTCTCACAAATATTGTAGTCACATGCCTCTTTGCAATAGTCAGTTCTTTGTGAGTTTTTAAAAAATATTTATTTTTATTTATTTATTTGGCTGTGCTGAGTCATGAATCTTTGATTTATGAAAGCCTAACATTAAGAAGTGCTTTTATATCCCCTCTCAGACAATGCAAAGTCCTCAGAGCATTTGATGACAGCTGCTCTTCTCCTGATTTATATAGTTGATTTTGTTTATTTTAATTCTCTTTATATTTTAAACATCATGAGACTATTATTTTCTTACAGCCATTCAATATTTAGATTTATCCACATATTTACCATTTTTGTTGCTTTTCCTGTATCTTTGTCTTTCCATATGGAATCATTTTCCTTCTGCTAGAAAAATACTATTCAGTGTTTCCTTTAGGAGTGGACTTTCTGGTGTCAAATTCTCTCAGTTCTTGTTTGTACAAAAATAGCATTATTCCATTTTTATTCCTAAAGGATGTTTTCTCTGGGCATTATTTTTTATTGCATCACATTGAAATTATGATGCCATTTTCTTCAGATTCTTGTTGTTTCTTTAAAAAAATCCATTTTATTTATTTTTTGGCCCTACCTCACAGTGTGTGGGATCTTATTTCCTCAACCAGGAATTGAACCTGTGCCCCTTCAGTCGAAGGGTTGAGTCTTAACCACTAGATTGCCAGAGAAGTCCCTGATTCTTGTTGTTTCTGATGAGAGGTCAATTGTCAGTTTAACCGTTGCTTCTGTGAAGGTTAAAATGTCTAACTTTTCTGTGGCTGCCTTTAAGATTTTTCCTTTTTAGTTTGGCTTTGAGAAGTTTTGCTCTAATGTAGAAAAAATGGGATGTCTGTGCATCCCATTTTCTCTCTCCTTTACAACGGGAACTCCAATCAACATGCATTAGAATTTATCACTATATCTCTTATAGACTGAATGTTGTGTCCCCTCAATTTTTTTTGTGATCCTAACCACCAGTGTGATGGTATTAGGAGGAGCGGCCTTTGAGGGTGATAATGTCAACTGTGGAGCACTCATAAGTGGGAATAGTGCCTTTATAAAAAAGACTTCAGAGAGTTCTCTCACTACTGACATTTAAGGGCACAGTGAGAATGTACCATCTACGAAACAGGAAGCAGGTCCTCACCAGACATCAAATCTGCTGGTGCTTTGATCTCAAACTTCCCAGCTTCCAGAACGACAAGAAATAAATGTTTGTTAAGCCACTCTATCTATGGTATTTTGTTAAAGCAGCCTGATTGGGCTAAGAAAGTACTATTCATATCTCTTACCCTCTCTTTGCATTTTTCATGCTGTGGTTCATTCTGGATTTTTAAAATTTATTGTCCTTCCCTTTAAGTTCTTGCTTTTGCTTATTTCATTTTTTTTTATTTTGAGAATTACTATTTGGTTCTTTAGAATTCTCTGTTAAAAATTTAACTCTATTTTTTTTAATTGGAGGATAATCACTTTACAATGTTGTATTGGTTTCTTCTGTACAAAAACACTAATTAGCCATGTGTATATATACATTCTTTCCCTCTTGAGCTTCTCTCTCACCTCCTCAACCCACTCCTCTAGGTCATCATAGAGCACTGGACTGGACTTTCTGTGTAATATAGTAGCTTCCCACTAGCTGTCTATTTTATACAGGGTAGTGTATATATGTCAAAGCTACTTTCTCAGTTCATTCCTTTGTCTTTTATTTCCTTGAACACCAGAAACATTAAGTCTCAGTTTGTTCAACTAGAGTTATCATAGTTTGTTTCTACTGTACATTGTTTCTCTGGATTCTCATATGTCTTGTCTGCTCATGGGACTGGTTATCTTTGATTGGGCATAGGTCATTATACTTGAAAATTGTAAAAAATGAATCAAGAACTTAAATTTTGTCTTCCCAAAGGGATTAAATGCTTCTGCTAGGCTTCTGAGGCCACTCAGATCTCATGAACACTGTTAGTAATGGAAATGTTATAGGATTGAGACTTTCTAGAGTACTCTGATGTCTAGGAGCTGGGTTGTAGCCTATATGAAGGCTGGTTTACTGACAGTTTCCCCATATATTCCTTCAGAGTTTAAATGTATTAACAGATTTACTATGATCCCCACTTTTGCAGACGCTGAACTACAACATTTCCCCCCACCCACAAACATTGTCAAAAATGTTTCCCAGTCTCTCAGCTGCATCTTCTGGATTTAAAAATGCCCTAGATGCCAAGCTCTCCTTTCTGGGATTCCTTCCCCTTTCACACCTCAGTCCAGTTATTTTTTTTTAATACTTTAATAGCTTTCCCATACTTTTAATCTGATTTTTGGAAAATATTTTGTCAATTTTTGAATTTTCTTCAGAGAGAAAATTTGTCTACGTTATTCAACCTGCCAAAATTGAAAGTGTAGTCCAAAATATGACAATGTCACTTCTCCAAGATGCCCTTTGGTAATATCTCATAAAACTTAACAAGAACTTTCTGGCAAACCTCCTATGATTTCTTATTCAAAAGCAAGTTCCCGTGGATGGTGATTTTATCCAGTGTTGTCTAATAACAACTTGAAGACTAAGAGAATAGTTCATTCATATATTCAACAAGTCTATTGAGTGGTCTCTCCTGGACATTGATCTAGGTCCTGGAGATATAATGGTAAGTAAAGCAGACACCTTCCCTCTTCTCCCAAAGTCAAAGATCTAGAAAAAGGGAGGGAGAAAGAGAGAGCAGGAGGAGGGAGAGAGAAAAAACAGCTGCTCTCAAAAGTGGTGAGAGATTGAGAAGAAAATTGAGAACAATTGATTGAAACAGGAAGAATAGAAGGGTGCCAAGTACAAGAAGAATGATATCAGTAGTGACGTTTTTGTCTGCAAGTACCAGGAAACCGGACCAAAACGGGCTTAAATAATAACTGGATGAACTATCCATCAGAGAATACTAAGCCTAGAGGTGGAGGGACATCAGACAGAGGTCTTGACAACTCAGCTGCACCGCCGCCTCTTTGCTTGTTGTCCTCAGGCTGGTACAAGGTGGCAGCTGGAGCTTCATTTGTTTCATCCAGCCATGAAACCTCCAGAAGAAAAATAAGAACCCCCTGAGCACCTTTCCTCATCTTTAATTAAGCAGAACTGGGTCACATGCCTTCAGTTCAGTTCAGTCGCACAGTCATGTCTGACTCTTTGCGACCCCATGAACCTCAGCACACCAAGCCTCCCTGTCCATCACCAACTCCTGGAGTCCACCCAAACCCATGGCCATTGAGTCGATGATGCCATCCAGCCATCTCATTCTCTGTAGTCTCCTTCTCCTCCTACCCTCAATCTTTCCCAGCATCAAGGTCTTTTCCAATGAATTAGCTCTTCTCATCAGGTGGCCAAAGGATTGGAGTTTCAGCTTCAACATCAGTCCTTCCAATGAACACCGAGGACTGATCTCCTTTAGGATGGGCTGGTTGGATCTCCTTGCAGTCCAAGGGACTCCTGAGAGTTTTCTCGAACCACAGTCCAAAAGCATCAATTCTTTGGCACTCAGCTTTCTTTATAGTCCAACTCTGACATCCATACATGACTACTGGAAAAACCATAGCCTTGACTAGATGGACCTTTGTTGGCAAAGTAATGTCTCTGCTTTTTAATATGCTATCTAGGTTGGTCATAACTTTCCTTCCAAGGAGTAAGCATTTTTTAATTTCATGGCTGCTATCACCATCTGCAGTGATTTTGGAGCCCCCCAAAATAAAGTCAGCCACTGTTTTCACTGTCTCCCTATCTATCTGCCATGAAGTGATGGGACCAGATGCCATGATCTTAGTCTTTTGAATGTTGAGCTTTAAACCAACTTTTTCACTCCCCTCTTTCACTTTCATCAAGAGACTCTTTAATTATTCTTCGCTTTCTACCATAAGGGTGGTGTCATCTGCATATCTGAGGTTATTGATATTTCTCCCAGAAATCTTAATTCCAGCCTGTGCTTCGTCCAGCCTAGCATTTCTCATGATGTACTCTGCATCTAAGTTAAATAAGCAGGATGACAATATATAGCCTTGACCTACTCCTTTCCCTATTTGGAACCAGTCTGTTGTTCCATGTCCAGTTCTAACTGTTGCTTCCTGATCTGCATATAGGTTTCTCAAGAGGCAGGTCAGGTGGTCTGGTATGCCCATCTCTTTCAGAATTTTCTACAGTTTATTGTGATCCACACAGTCAAAGGCTTTGGCATAGTCAATAAAGCAGAAATAGATGTATTTTTGGAATTCTCTTGCTTTTTTGATGATTGAGAGGATGTTGGCAATTTGATCTCTGGTTCCTCTGCCTTTTCTGAAACCAGCTTGAACACCTGGAAGTTCACGGTTCATGTATTGCTGAAGCCTGGTTTGGAGAATTTTGAACATTACTAGCATGTGAGATGAGTGCAATTTTGTGGTAGTTTGAGCATTCTTTGGCATTGTCTTTCTTTGGGATTGGAATGAAAACTGACCTTTTGCAATCCTGTGGCCATTGCTGAGTTTTCCATATTTGCTAGCATATTGAGTGTAGCACTTTCACAGCATCATCTTTCAGGATTTGAAATTGCTCAACTGAAATCCTATCACCTCCTCTAGCTTTGTTCATAGTGATGCTTCCTAAGGCCCATTTGACTTCATATTCCAGGATGCCTGGCTCTAGGTGAGTGATCACACCATCATGATTATCTGGGTTGTGAAGATCTTTTTTGTATAGTTCTTCTGTGTATTCTTGCCACCTCTTCTTAATATCTTCTGCTTCTGTTAGGTCCCTACCATTTCTGTCCTTTACTGAGCCCATCTTTGCATGAAATGTTCTCTTGGTATCTCTGATTTTCTTAAAGAGATCTCAAGTCTTTCCCATTCTATTGTTTTCCTCTATTTCTTTGCATTGATCACTGAGGAAGGATTTCTTATCTCTCCTTGCTATTCTTTGGAACTTTGCATTCAAATGGGTGTATCTTTCCTTTTCTCCTTTGCTTTTCGCTTCCCGTCTTTTCACAGCTATCTGTAAGGCCTCCTCAGACAGCCATTTTGCTTTTTTGCATGGTCTTGATTCCTGTCTCCTGTACAATGTCACAAACCTCCATCCGTAGTTCATCAGGCACTCTGTCTATCAGATCTAGTCCTTTGAATCTATTTCTCACTTCCACTGTATAGTCATAAGGGATTTGATTTAGGTCATACCTGAATGGTCTAGTGGTTTTCTGCACTTTCTTCAATTTCAGTCTGAATTCAGCAATAAGGAGTTCATGATCAGAGCCACAGTCAGCTCCCGGTCTTGTTTTTGCTGACTGTATAGAGCTTCTCCATCTTTGGCTGCAAAGAGTATAATCAGTCTGATTTTGGTGTTGACCATCTGGTGATGTCCATGTGTAGAGTCTTCTCTTGTGTTGTTGGAAGAGGGTGTTTGCTATGACCAGTTCTTGGCCAAACTCTATTAGCCTTTGCCCTGCTTCATTCTGTACTCCAAGGCCAAATTTGCCTGTTACCCCAGGTGTTTCTTGACTTCCTACTTTTGCATTCCAGTCCCCTATAATGAAAATGACATGCCCTCTCATATACCTAATTACTGGCAAAGGGAACGAAATTACCACAATGGACCATACTAGTTACAATTTGTTCCTGACTAGGAATGAGGCCATCTTCCTTGCGGCATGCATGGGAGATGTTCAATGAAACTGAGGTCTGTTAGGAAGAAAGAAGGAACGGAATGGGTGCTGGAGAGATGGCAGCGTCCACCACGAGGGGTTGGTAGTAGAGGGGGGAGATGACCAAAGATGAACCACTCACTCCACAGTTCCCCTGGAGTCTTTTATAAACGTGGTCTAACCCATAAACCAACAGCAATGGCTAACATTACTCAGTGTTCATACATTTTATAAGAGTTCATCTGGACTTCACAACAGCCCCTATCGTAGATCCTATCTTATAATGACACAATGAAGTCACAGAGTGTTCAGAACATTATCCAAGGTTATATGGCTGGTGGAACCTGGGTTGAAACCCAGGATGTCTGGTTCCCAAACTAATGATCTTACCCTCTTTGATAAAACTGTCTCTAGCCAGGTAAATGTTATTGTTTAATCACTAAGCCATTACCGACTCTTTTGAGACCCATCCCCAAGGACTGTAGCGCACCAGGCTCCTCTGTCTATGGGATTTCTCAGGCAAAAATATTGGAGTGGTTTGCCATTTCCTTCTCCAGGGAATCGTCCTGACCCAGGGATGGAATCTGTGTTTCCTGCATTGACACACAGGTTCTTTTCTTTACCACTGAGCCACCAGGGAAGCCCGCAAGGTAAATGGTGGTGATTATTCTGATGTTTCAGGTGAGGAAAATGAAGTCCAGAAATGTGAAATTCATTCATCGACTTACTTAACAAAACTTTATTGAGTCCTTTAATATCTCTGGTGCTATGCTAGACCCTAAGGATACTGTTCTGAATGAGACATGTCCCTTCTTGATCCTGATCACAGACTAGTAGCTTACAGACTAGTGGCTTCATAATGACTGAATGCCCACTGTGAGTAGTTTGTCACAAAAGTCAAGGCTGTAGCCTCTGGCATCAGATGCCAGGGTTCAAGTGCCATCTTTGTGGCTCCCTAGCTGTGTGACTGTGGGCACATTTCTATTGTAATCGTCTCCTTTTCATCGGTGAGAGATTATCATCCTAGAGTTACGGGGTTAACTAAATCCACAATACCCAACACGAGACAGATGAGATCAACAATCACTTACTAGTCACCTTTACTGACAGCCTGGGGAGGATTACACACCACCCTGAGCCACATGGGGGTTTCATTTAGGAGCAGGGTGAGTAACTGGGGGTTATGGGAGGTAGGCTTTGTAGTGTCAAGACGGTGTGGTGCCCTTGGTTCCTATAGGAAGATGTGATTGGTTTATGAGAATAATTCTGCAGTCTGGCAGGCACCTGAAACCTGCTATTTGGGTATCAGCCAGAACTGCACATCTGATAAGAAGAATTGCTTGGCCATAGAATATTATCCACCAGAGCAGAGAGGAGAGGAGAGCTTGCTGTTTGGACATCTGGGGCTCTCTTAATTCTACTAGATATCAAGGTGGTACATAATATTAAATCTTAATTTTAGGGCTTAGGTCACTGATTCTTAGCCTTGTTGCATCTTTGTGTTTTCACCTGTGAAATAGGGACAGTGACGCTTAACTTGGTTATCTGTGAGTTTTGAATGAGGAAACGTGAGTGAAGCATTTCATACAGGGACTGGCACATGGTGGGGACAGCACCGAGTGCCAGCGTGGGCTGAGAGACCTGCATAGGGGCTTATGACTGGTAAGCAGTGATCTCAGATTTCAACATCTACCTTTAGTTTCCAGATTCTGGGGACTTTCTACAAGACTGACCTGAGATTTTTGTTCATTGAGAAAGTACTGGTTTGCTTACCTATTCATCTTAAACATACATATATATATCCACTTATTGTTCACTCATTCAATAAACATTTATTGCCTGTCACCACGTCACATGGTGCTAGCCCCAGGAAGATGACTTTTGGAAGCAGACAGTCTGATAGAGGAGACAGACCTGACTGGTGTGCAATACAATTGATGGAGGCTGTACCACAAGAGGTCAATGCCAGGATGAACCAAGGGAGGAACCCCTAGAGGTGGGGTGTGGGCTATTAAGACCCTGGAAATAAGCTCAAAGCAGCACTCTGAAGTATCTCCAGTTCCTTCCCCATCGACAGTTGTGGCTGATGATCCCTATGTTACGCTGGAGAGGTGTTTCCCACTGGAGTTCCAGGCTGACAACTGGTCGGACTGTGAATAAGCCAAGACTTTCCCTGAGCAGGAGGACACGCTTTCTGGCTCCTACACTGTAGCTGCCGCTCGTTGGTGATGTGATCTCAGGCAGGTCCTCTCCTCGCTGGCCTCAGTTTCTTTACTTGTAGAATAAGGGCACAGGGTTAGGTGGTCTGGGAGGATCTCTCCAGCTCCACCTGAGGATATATTTTTAAATACCATGTCTCATGAGGTCCCTCCTCCATGAAACCACCACTATTTCCTGAACTGGCCCCTTTGCCCTTCCTCACCCCTTATAAACATGACACTCATCCTTCTGGTCTATACTACACACTCCTCTGGGCAGGGACCAACCTTTTCAGACAATTGCTTCCAGGAGGCAAGTAATAGGACCCAACAACAACATCACCAGCAAAACCCAGTGGAAACAAGAGGCCGTTGCTTGCCCCTTTGTCTCTGGAGGCTGGCGGGCTTCATTCATTTGGACAGCTTGACTTTTCCCAAAACGGGCCTCTCATCTTTAAATTAGACTTTGCCATGGCCTGGCAGCTCAGCTCTATTTTTTACTTTGTGCCTGGTCCTCCATAGATTTCAGAAAAGAGAGCCAATTTTGCAATTTTCTCCAAATTTGCTGTTGCCCAAAAATCTGGGAGGGGGCCTTTCCAGGCTGGACGGGAAGATGGAAACCTAGCAGCATCTGATACTTCCTAGACTGGTCCAACCACAGCCCTGTGGGTAGGCGGCAGGCAGGCAGCTGGGTTGGCAGCTGGGGGAGGATCTAGAGAAGGAGGCAGAGAATTCGTCTCCTCTTCTCACTGGCTGTGTAGGAGATGCGGCAGAGACCACCTGGTGCTGGGCTCTCTTTATATATATTTTTAATTGGAGTACAATTGCTTTACAATGTTAGCTTCTACGGTACAACAAAGTGAATCAGCTATATGTATACATATATCCCCTCCCTCTTGGACCTCCTTCCCACCCCCACTCCCCATCCCACCCATCTAGGTCCTCACAGAGCACTGAGCTGAGGTCATTTGTAGAGATGTGGATGGACCCAGGGTCTGACATACAGAGGGAAGTCAGAAAGAGAAGAACAGATATCCTGCTTTAACATGTCTATGTGGAATCTAGAAAAACAGTACAGATGAACTTACTTGCAGGGCAGAAATAGAGACACAGATGTAAAGGATTGACATGTGGACACAGTGGGGGAAGGGGAGGGTGGAAGGAGTTGAGAGATCAGGTGCTGGGCTCCCTTAATCCTGTGTGTCTAGAGCCTGGCCAGCATCAGGACTTCACAGGGGCAAGGATGTGGGACCCTCCCCCAGCTTGTGCTGTCTCCTCTCTCTGAAGGAGAAATAGGTTCTTTATATCAATGAAAGGACTCAAGTTCCTAGAAGGGAGTAACTGAAAAAGATTTCAAACTGTCCAGACCAAAGAATGTTCATCACGAGCCAGAGCCTTGGAAGGTACAGAGAGGGCTTCCACACCTGCCTGTTGCCCCTGGGGCATCAAGGGGAAAACCAGGCAAGCCTGGGACTGCCACTGATAAGCTGTGTGACCTTGGGCCAATTGCTTTACCTCTCTGAGCCTGTTTCCTTCTTTGCCAAAGGAAAGTATTAAATTATTCAATATAATAGTATTACATCAGTATTGATTATACAATATAGTATTATATTAGATTATTATTATTATACTGGTATATTATCTTAGTAACATTAATTATTCAATTAATCAATATATTGGATTTATTTTAATAATTACTTCATGTTATAAAGTACTATAAGTGGGTTATGATCATGGTCTCTGGAATCAGATCCAGGTTGAATCCTTGCACCACTTACCAACAGATGACCTTGGGTAAGTGAGTTAACTTCCCTTAACTTCAGGGTTGGCTTGAGGATTCGATGAGCTACTGCATGTCAGGAATGTGGCACAGGGCCGACTATAAAGTATATGTGGCACAAGGCCGACTATTTACCATTAGTAAATAAGTTATGAGCTCTTGAGACAATGAAGGTAATGAGTCTGAGCATTCAGATCAACTTCCTTCTATTGCTCTTCCTTGGGCAGAGGTCCAAAAGCAAGTGCAGTGAAGTGGGAAGGAGCCAGCGGTGGCTGGCTCTTCACTCCCCCGGGGCCGGGATTTCCTTCCCAGGCATCCAGGCTGACATTGGGCTGACCACCAGAGGGCCAGCGGCTAGACATGAGGCGGGTGCTGCTAAGTGGGAGGCCAGGGGCCAGGAGAGGCCAGCTGAAAGGCAGTGATGCTGATGGACGTGAGGAGAAGGGGCAAAGAGCATTTTCTGGAAGGGATCACAATTGGAAAGAAGCTCAGGTTCTGCCTCTAATTAGACTGGCCTCGTCCACCTGGTGTGTCCCAGCCCACCCTCCTGAGAACTGGGTGGTGATGGTGTGCACAGTGGGATATAAGTTTGGGAGGGGAAGAGCAGGGAAGAGCAGGCTTCAAAGGACAGAGGGTGTTGGGGACACTTGACCCTCCCTGACCACAGATCAGAGACCTCTCCCACAGTGGCATGGTAAACAATCTGCCAGGTCAGGCTCGGCCCCAGAGAGCCTTCCATGAGCAGTGCTCTCAGCGTACTCATTTAACTGCCGTGACCGTGTTGGCCTCTGTGCGGCTGGAAGCTGACTTCCTCTCTCTAGTCCATAGAGCCCTCTCTTGTGAAGTGATAAGACTTTTGTCCTGCACAGTGGCAGACTAGAGAACATGAATGACACTACCAAGAGAAATAACGAGCAAAGCTGTATAAAGATGAGAAAAATACTTTCAATTGCACCACTAAGTTGTCATAAAAGTAAGGAATCCCAAATGAGATAAAATCAAAAATCCTTGGATGTAAGTTGGTGCCAAAGTTCTCTTTTGAATAGTGGGTTTATGTCAAAATATGGGGATGTTGATCTTCTGTTTCACAGTTCTACAGAAGCAGGGAATGGAATAGAGAGCATAGGGAACAGCCAAGATGGAAAATACAGTGCAAAATCTCCTTGCATAAAGCAAGGACATCCCTAAAAAGCTTTATCATCAGTGTAAACAAATAAGAAATGAACTCTGCAGAGGGTTGAGCACGGAAACTAGTCTTGAAAAGAATCTTGATAGTGGATGGAGAGGAAAGAACTCTGAAATTCAAAACTATAAGCTGACATTTACATGACTTTGCCACCCAAATTCATACTCAGCTTGGTCCAAAAAACCTCAAATGGAGAATTTAATTTTAAGTGGTCCTACACTGGAAGGAGCAAATATAAATAATCTCTGGAGGAACCAGACTTAAACTCAACCCTCCAAGAATTCCTACAAATAAACTTCCAAGGAAAATGAGCAACTTCTGTCTCAATAAAGACAAAATAAAATAAAATGCACAAGAACTAAGGTACCAAAAGGCCAGTCAGCATGAAAATTACATAATAGGGAAAGACCTATAAAGACTTTGTATTCTGGAGTTAGCAGACAGAAAAACTAGGTTTAACACGTTTAAAGAAATTTTAAAAGATTATGTTTTATTAAATAGTATTAAATAAATGAATACATTTAATATTATTAAATAAAAACATACATATTAGGTTTTATTAAATAAGTAAATAATAGTAAAATGTTACACATATGAGCAAGAAACAAGCAGGTCTGAAACAGAATCAAGGAGACTGAGAACTGAAAAAAACAGGTAAGAACTGAAACTAAAAACTCAAGTGAATTCGTTAATGAGCAAATCAGACCCTGAAGAGAGAATTTGTAAACTGGAAAATAGTTTCAGAGAACAGCAAAATGTAGTTGAGCAACACAAAGAGCTAAAAGATATGAAAGAGAGAGAGGGGTCAAGAGACATGGAAGACAGTGAGAAGTTTTAATATATTTTGAATTGATTTACAGATAAAGGTAAAAGAGAAAATGGGGAAGAGATAATGTTTGAAGAGATAAATACCAATAATTTTACAGAATTGTTGAAAGATTCTATTCTTTATATCCAGAAAACCTAACAAATTCCAAAACACACACACACACACACACACACACACACACACACACACACACACA
>ML661891.1:7157229-7195108 GCA_007570785.1 Antilocapra americana | reverse complement strand
ACACACACACACACACACACACACACACACACACACACACACACACATCCCTACACCTAGTGGTCGTCGTTGTTCAGTCACTAGTTCGTGTCCAGCTCTTTGCAGCCCTGTGGACTGCAGCACACCAGGCTCCTCTGTCCTACACTATCTCTCCAAATTTGCTCAAATTCATGTCCATTGAGTCGGCGATGCTATCTAACCATCTCACCTTCTGCTTCCCAGTCTCCTTTTGCCTTCCGTTTTTCCCAGCATCAGAGTCTTTTCCAATGAGTTGACTCTTCACATCAGGTGGTCAAAATATTGGAGCTTCAGCCTCAGTCCTTCCAATGAATATTCAGAGTTGATTTCCTTTAGGATTGATTGACTCGTTTGTTCTTCTGGCTATCCAAGGAACTCTCAAGAATCTTCAGCAGCACAATTAGAAAGCATGAATTCTTTAACGCTCAGCCTTCTTTATGGTCCAGCTCTCACATCCCTACATGACTACTGGAAAAACCATAACTTTGACTATATGGACTTCATTGGCAAAGTAATGACTCTGCTTTTTAATATGCTAAGTTTATCATAGCTTTTCTTACAAGAAGTAAGTGTCTTTTGATTTCATGGCTGCAGTTACTGTCTGCAGTGATTTTTGGAGCCCAAGAAAATAAACTCTGTCACTGCTTCCACTTTTTCCCATTCTATTTGCCATGAAGTGATGGGACTGGATCCCATTCTCTCAATTTTTTAATGTTGAGTTTCAAGCCAGCTTTTTCACTCTTCTCTTTCAACTTCACTAAGAGGCTCCTTAGTTCCTCTTCACTTTCTGCCTTTAGAGTGGTATCATCTGCACGAAGTTGTTGAAATTTCCTCCTGACAATCTTGTTTCCAGTTTGTGTTTCATCCAACCAGGCATTTTGTATGATGTATGCTGCGTATAAGTTAAGTAAGCAGAATGACAGTATACAGCCTTGTTATACTCCTTCCCCAGTTTTGAACTCCTTTCCCAGTTAGTTCTTCTGGTTCTAACTGTTGCTTCTTGTCCTGCATGCAGGTTTCTCAGGAGACAGGTAAAGTGGTCTGGTATTCCCATCTCTTAAAGAATTTTCCACAGTTTCTTGTGATCCACACAGTCAAAAGTTTTAGCATAGTCAATAAAACAGAAGTAGATGGGTTTTTTTAAAAAAAAATTCTCTTGCTTTTTCTATGATCAAGCGGATGTTGGCAATTTGATCTCTTGTTCCTCTGCCTTTTCTAAATCCACCTTGTACATCTGGGCAAGTTCTCAGTTCACAAACTGCTGAAGCCTGGCTTGAAGGATTTTGAGCATAACTCTGCTAGCATGTGAGATGAGCACAATTATATGGTAGTTTGAATATTCTTTGGCATTGCCCTTCTTTAGGATTGAAATGAAAACCGAATTTTCCAGTTCTGTGGCCACTGCTGAGTTTTCCCAAATTTGCTGACATATTGAATGTAGCATTTTACCAGCATCATCTTTTAGGATTTGAAATAGCTCACCTGGAATTTCATCACCTCCACTAGCTTTGTTCATAGAAATGCTTTGTTAAGCCCACTTGGCTTTGACTCCAGGATGTCTGGTTCTAGGTGAGTTACCACAGTATTGTGATTATCTGGGTCCTTAAGACATTTTTGTATAATTTTTCTGTGTATTCTTGCCACTTTTTCTTAATCTCTTCTGCTTCTGTTAGGTCCTTACCATTTCTGTCCATTATCGTGCCCATCTTTGCATGAAATGTTCCCTTGATATCTCCCCTACACCTAGACATATAATAAATATTGCAAAAGCAGCCAGAAAGAAAAGACAGGTAGTTTGGCAGCTGATGTCTTAACAGAAAAAAAAAATTGAGAGAAAATAACTACCAATACAGGATTCTTTTTTCTTCTGATTTTTATTTAGAAGAAAATAAAAGTTACTTTACAATGTTGTGTTAGTTTCTGCCGTATAGCAAAGTGAATCAGCTCTATGACTACATATACATCCTGTCTTTTTTGTACTTCTTTCCCATTTAGGTCACCACAGAGCACTGAGTAGAGCTCCTTGTATTATACAGTAGTAGAATTTTGTACATGGTGAAACTATCCTTCAAGAATTGGGGTAAAGTAAGACATTTTCTAACAAACAAAAACTAAGTTTACCAACAAAAATCTTTGCTAAAGGAAACTATAACGTATGTACTTCAGGTGGGAAAAAATAGTTTTAGATGTAAGGTTTAAGATTCAAGAAGAAATGAGTCCATATGTGAGAAAATAGAAAAGAGCTATCTGCTCAAAATATCAATAATATGGAGAAGAATCAAGATAAAAATAGAACACTGAACAATAATAGCAAAGGAACTGGAAAGAGATAACTGGAGTTAAAGAATTCTAAGGTATTTATATTACCTGGTAGGAAGGCAGAAAATACCTTTAGCAAATGCTAAAGTTCAGCAAGTATATAAAGATAACTTCCACAATCACTAAACAAATAGACGAAGAACATACAGCTTCTAGTAAAGTAAAGGGGAAAGGAAAAACCTCTCCATAAATGTGAAAGAAGGCAAAAAAAAGCAGTGGGGAAAAGAGACAAAAAGCAGGAAAAAGAAACAGTACACAATAAGATATTAGGAGTAAATTAAATATTTCAGTAAGTGCAATAAATGTAAGTAGAAAAAAACTTAAAAGAAAAACATGGTCAGACTAGGTTAAAAAAGAATACGGCAATCATATGCTATTTACCACAGGTGTATTTATAACAAAGAACAAAGATCAAAAGTCTCAGCATGGAAAAAGGTATGCTGGCAAATACTAACAACCTAAATCTGAATTTATGTTAATAAAAGACAAAAAGGAACTGTAAAATCAAAAGTATTTTAGAGTTAAAGAGGTAAAGTATATAATGATACACAGAAAAGTCTACAAAGTAAATAGGAAATTCTTCATTTGTATGCATATAACATCCTCACGGACTCCATGGAGTGGCAAAGAATCAGACATGACTGAGCGCCTTTCACTCACTCACAACATATCCTCAAAACATATAAAGGAAAATTCATAGCGACAGTAAAAAACAGACAAATAGAACTTGTAGTGAAAGATTTTAAAACTATTTCTTCTAGTAAACACTTCTAATAAAAAAATTTTTAAATCCCTTGGACGACAAGTAGATCAAACCAGTCAATCCTAAAGGAAAGCAACCCTGACTACTCATTGGAAGGACTGATGCTGAAGCTGAAGCTCCAATACTTTGGCTGCCTGATGTGAAGAGCTGAGTGACCGGAAAAGACCCTGGTGGTAAGAAAGACTGCAGGCAGCAGAAGGGGATGACAGAGGATGAGATGGTGAGACAGCGTCACCACACTGTGTTTACACCACTGCGGCCTTTCGATAGGTCTTGCTATCTGGTAGTGACCATCTTTCAGCTTAGTTTTTCTTTAACACTGGTTTTTAATGTATTTATTATTTGACCGTGTTGGGTCTTAGTTGCGGCACGTGTGGTCCTCCTTGCGTCACGTGGGTCTTTGGCTGTGGCATGCAAACCCTCCAGTTGTCCTGCACAGGCTCTGGGGTGTGTGGGCTCCGTGGTTGTGGCACTTGGGCTTTGGTTGCCCCACTAACACACACAAAAATAAACCCAAAGGGATTATACATCTAAATGTGAAAGCAAAAAAGTAGAGAAGAAGAGGAAAACATTAGAAAACATTTGCATGTTCTTGGAGTAAGCAACGGTCTGTTACATAGGACACAGACAGTGTTAACCATAAAAGAAAACCTGTTGAGTCAAATCCTGTTAACGGTAGAATTTCTATCCATCCAAAGATACCATCAGAAGAACGAAAATGAAATCCAAAAATGAGTTACTCAACAAAGTACTCATACCCAGAATATAGAAAAAACTTCTAAAAATCATTAGAGAAAGACAAACATCCAGTTAATAAATGGGCAGAATACTTGATGAGCAGACATTTCAAAAGAGGATATCCAAGTCTCTAATAAATACATGAAAAGCTGCTCAATTTCATTCCTCATTGGAGAAAAGCAAATTAAAACCACAGTGAGAATAAATTTGTACCCCTATTTCACATGTACACAAAAATGAACTCAAGATAGATCACAGGTCTAAGTGTAAGTTAAAACTATAAAACTCTTAGAAGAAAATATGGGTGCAAATCTTCATGACAAAAACTGATTTCTTGGATTGATAAAAAGAGAAGACCAAGTTGTCCTTTACCAAGATGAAAAACTGTGTTTCAAAGGACACCATCAAGAAGGTAAAGGATAGTTCTCAGAATGGGGGGAAATATCTGCAAATCACAAATCTGATAAAGGACTTGTATCTAGAATATATAAAGAACTCACAATTCCATAATAATAAAGGCAGCTCAATTAAAAGTGAGCAAAGGATTTAAACAGACATTTTTCCAAAAAATATATATAAATGGCCAAAAAGCATAGGAAAAGATGCTCATCATCATTAGTCATTAGAGAAATGCAAATTGAAATCACAATAATAATAATAGACAAAATAATTTTTAAAATTAAAGAATAAAAATAAAAACAGACAATAAAAAGTATTGGGATTCCCCAACAGTGCTGGTGGGAGTATAAAATGAAAATGACATATCAACCATGCAAAAACTTGGCAGTTCTCCATGCAGTTACCATATCGATTCAGCTATTTTACTCCTAGATATCTATCCAAGAGAAATGAAAGCATATATCCACACAGAACTTGTACATGGATGTTTATAGCAGAGTTATTTATAGCAGGGGAAAATCTCACGTTACTCAATAGATAAACGGATAAGTTAAGCTTAGTGTCCATACAATGAGCTATTATTCAGCAACAAAGAGGAATATGCTGTGACATGGGTGAACACTGAACACATTATGTGAGTGAAAGAAGCTAGTCATAGAGGAAACTCCCAGGCAGTTCAATGGTTAGGGCTCAGTGCTTTGCCTGCCTGGGCCCAGGTTCAATCCCTGGTTAGGGAAATAAGAGCCTGCAAACTGTGTGGTGCAGCCAAAACAAAATAAAACAAGATAATCATAAAAGACTACGTATTTTATGATTCCACTCACATGGAATGTCCAGAATAAGCAGATTTTTAGGGGAAAAAGTAGATGGTTACTGCCTAGGATTGAGGTGGGAGGGACAGGAAGTAGAGGGAGATTAGAGAGTGATTATTAAAGGGCACAAAATTTCTTTTGGGGATGATGAAAATGTTCTGAAATGAGATTTAGTGATAGTTGCAAAATTCTAAAAAAATAAGCTAAAAACCATTGAATTGTATGCTTGAAATAGAGGACCTTTATTTTTTTGAGTGAAAGCAAGTTTATTTAGAGAGATACACATTCCGTAGGCAGAAGAGGAGAGCAGCCTCTAGATGAACTTTATTGTATGTAAATTATATCTCAATAAAGTCATTCAAAACAAACACACCATGAGATACAACTTCACTCCTACCAGAATTTTAGAATGAGGGAAGACAAAATATCAATTAGTGGCAAGGGTGGGGACCACCCAGAACCCTCTCACATTGCTGGTGGGAATGTAGGTTGGTATAATCACACTGGAAAATTGTTAGGCAGAATCCCCTGAAGTTTAACACACAGTTACTCTGTGATTTGGCGATTCCACTCCAGAATACATTTCCAAAAGACTGAGCCCCATGAATGTTTTTAACCATACAGTAGGCTCAAGCTAGAAACTACGGTCTGCTCATGAACAGGGGAATGGATAAATGAACTGTGGTATGGTCTCACAGTAGAGCAATGAGAATGAGTTTATACCTACCAGTGTGAATACATCTCACAATTATAATGCTGAGTGAAGATGCTAGAGCGCAAAGAGTAAACACTATGTGGTTTCACTTAAAAGAAGTTCAAAAACAGGCCACATAGATTGGTATCTAGATGAGTTAGAAAGAGTCGGGACATTGCATATCCCTAGAGGACAGTGACTGGCAGAGGGCACAAGGGGATTTTGAGGATGTTATTAATGTTCTATTTCTCGATCTGGGTGTTGATTAGATGAGTGTGCTCAGTATGTGACAATCCAGTGGGCTATTAACTTGTGATATATATTAATATGTACTTTTCTAATGTATGTGTGTGTGTCAGTCACTCAGTCATTTTTATGTATGACTCTTTGCAACCCCATGGACTGCAGCCCACCAGGCTCCTCTGTCCATGGGATTCTCCAGGCAAGAATACTGGAGCAGGTTGCCATTTCCATCTCTCGGGGATCTTTCCAACCCAGGGATCGAACCAGGGTCTCCTGGATTGCAAGCAGATGCTTTACTGTCTGATCCACTAGGGAGGCCCAATACATCAATAAAAAAGTTATAAAAATTCCTAATACAAAAACAACAAAAAATGTAAAGAATTTAGTGATAAATTTAAGAGAGATGGGTTAGCGTTTTATGGATAGATCATAAAACTTAACTGAAAAATATTAATGAAGACTTAAACAAATGGAAAGATAGACCATGTTCTTGGATAGGAACACAAATATCATGATGTCAGTTCTCCTGAAGTAGGTATGTAAATTCAACATAATTCCAATGAAAACCACCAGAGTATTTTTGGAAAGAATTTTTAAGAATTTTAACAAGCTGACTCTCAATTTTACATGGAAAAGCAAAAAAATCAAAAATAACCAAGACACTCTGATTTTAGAAACCTCAACAAAGCAGATGGTGGACTCATCATGCCAGATATCAGGATTTATCATAACAATATGATAAAGACAGTGTGATATTAGCATAGAGATGAAATAGAATAGAGAGCACAAAAACCAAGTCTCACATATGTACAAGCTCGATTTATGACAGACCAGACATGCAGACCTGCAGTACTAGGACGACTGGTTATCCATATGGAAAAAAATGAAATGAGTTTCCTACCTTACACAGTAAAAAATAAATCAATTCCAGATGGAATGAAGGCTGAAATATAAGAGGGTGAACTATAAAAAGATGAGAAAGATAATATTGGAAAATATGTTTTTGACCTCAAAGTAAGGAAAGGTTTCTTAAATAAGATAAAATAAGTACAGATCATAAAGACAAAGACTGATAAATTTAGCTACATTAAAACGAACAATTTTGGTGTCATTAAAAGACACCAAAAGGGAGTGAAAACATAAACCACAAACTGGGAGAAGACAGCTACAACACATAAAACTAACAAGGGATTAAATGGCGTCCAGAATATGTAATTATGAATCAATAGACAAGTGATGAAATGGCAAAAAAGTAACCAGAAAACAAAAAATTGTAAAAAAAAAATCACAGACAAAGGAAAGTAAGTGGCTTGTAAAGTGTAGGAAAAGAGGCTCAATCTCATAAGTCATCAGGGAAATGGAAGTTAGAATGAGATACAATTGCATACTCACGAGATGCAAAAAGTCAAAGTGGGGCAACATCAAGTATTGGCAAGGTTATGGAGCCATGAAACTCTCTTTCCCTCCTGCAGGGTGGCTATGAATTGACGAAATGACTCGGAAAACAGTTTAGCATCACCTCGTCAAGTCGAACACACACAAATCCTGTAACTCAAATTTCACTCTTAGATAAAGACACTTTTTAAAAATAAATTTTAAAAAGTGTATTTATTTATGGCTGCGCTGGTTCTTCCTTGCTGTCCAGGCTGTCTCCAGTTGTGGTGAGCAGGAGCTACCTGTCTCTGCTGTGCATCAGCTCCTCTTTGCGGTCGCTGCTCTTGGTACGGAGCCCAGGCTCTAGGCATGCCAGCTTCAGTAGCTGCAGCGCATGCGCTCAGTAGTGGTGGCTCAAGGGCTTGGTTGCTCCATAGCATGTGGGATCCTCCAGGACCAGTGACTGACCCACGTCCCCTGCATTGGCAGGTGGGTTTTTATCCACTGTACCACCAGGGAAGTCCAATAAAGACACTGCATATGTGCACCAGGCCACACTTTAAAGATTGTTCATAACAGAACTCTTTGTAATAGCCCCAAATTTGAAACAGCACAAGTGTCTATCAATAATAGAAGGTTTAGTTTATTTGCCTATTTAAAATTAGGTTATTTGTTTTTTATTACTGAATTGTGATAGTTCTTTATATGTTCTAGATACAAATTTTTTTGTCAGCTATATGATTAGCAATAATTTTCTCCCTCATTCTCGATGGCATCCTATGAAGCACAAAGTTTAATTTAATTACATTCAGTTTATCTGTTTTTCTTTCATCATTTGTACTTTTGGTGTCATATATAAGAAATCATTTTTAATCCAAGGTTATGGAGATAACACATATTTTCTTCTGACAGTTTTATAGCTTTAGCTCTTAAATTTAGTCTTTGATACATTTCAAGTTAATTTTTACATATGGTGTGATGCAGGAGACCAAATTCATTCTTTTGAATGTGGAAATTTATTCTTTAAAAATGCATATTGTTCAATTTAAAAAAATAAGTGCAGGATTTGAATAGACATTTCTCCAAAGAAAATATGCAAATGGCCCTTAAGTACATGAAAAGATGCTCAGCATCATTAGTCATTAGGGAGATGTAAATCAAAAGCACAATGAGATACCACTTCACACCCACTAGGATGGCTATGATCAGAAGGACAGACTGTAACAACTGTCAGAGAGGATGTAGAGAAATCAGAGCATACACTGTTTGTGGTAAAATGGTGAAGACATTTTGAGAAAGTGTTTGGCAATTTTCAAATGATTAACCATAAAGTTACCTATGACCCAAAATTCCGCTCCCAGGCATATAACTGAGAGAATTGAAAACACATTCACACAAAAATTTGTACATTTTAAAACTGTACAGTGATGATGGAAATTAATTTTTGTGAGCATGCTATAGTGTATGCAGAAGTAGAAATACAATTTTGACCTTGTGAAACTTATACAATGCTATAAACCAATGTTACCTCAAAAATAAATTTTAAAAACCTTATACATGAATATTCATGGAAACATTATTATAACAGCTATAGAGAGTTATATAGAATACAGATGCCTCTTACTTCCTAATGGACAGATAAACCAAATGCAGGACATCTACACAATGAATATTTTTGGGCCCTGAAAAGAAATGAAGAACTGATGTGTACTACATTATGCTTAGTGAAATAAACCGATCATAAAATATCACATATCGCATCATCCGTTTATATAAAATGTCCAAAAGAGTCAAATCTATACAGATGGAAAGTAGATTAATAGTTCCAGGGACTGTGGGGAGAAAGGTGTAGGGAGTAATCATTAATGGGTACAGGGTTTCCTTTGAGGGTGGCAAAAATGTTCTGCAATTAGATAATGGCTGTACAACTGTGTAAACATACGAAACCCCACTGAATTGTTAATGTTGAAAGAGAAAAATTTATGGTATGTGAATTATATCTCAATAATAAGAATACATATTAGGTAGTTAAATTGTTTTCAAAATTAAAGGTTGATTAACCCCAAATCAAGACATGATTGCCTCTAGTGTGTGTATTAGGGGAAAAGAGGTTATTACTACATGGAGTGGGGTGGGCAGCTCTAATGTAATGTTTTCATTTCTTAATGTGGATGATGTGTACATGATGCTCCTTTTCATGATTCTGTAAACTATTCACACGTCTCCATGTCTCTTGTGCAGTTCTGTATATGTGATAATGCTACAATAAATAAAAAAACAAAGTGAGGGAGTTGGATTAGATGATCTCTGAGGGTCCTCTTTGCCCAGGTGGCCTCCAGCTCTGAGGACACGACAGGGGATCTCTTGAACACGGATGTGATGGTGCTCCTTGGTGTGGACACTCAAGTGGAGATGAGGTCTGCCAGGCGGGCCCCAGTGTGGTCTCCGGGGATCTCAGGTTGGCCATCTCCCAGAAGGCCTCAAGGGGGCGCTCATGGCATTGGCTCTCCGCCAGGCTCACCAGACGCACCTGCAGCGGGCAGCCCCATCCTCCGTCCGGAAGGGGGGTGGGGAGGGGCAGGTCCTCAGGAACGAAGCGCAGGAATCTCATGGGTAAACCTAAATCCTGCACTGTTAATTTGCAAGTAGAATTTAGTACTCATGTCGGTGTGTCCACATTCCCTTCCTGAAAAGGGACTAAATGATGGCCCTTATTTCCAGCGGGAAGTGGCTCAGGATACTCACAGCGAGGACAGGGGGCCATCTCTCTCACAACCGGATGGTCTTACCAGTGGGGCTGGACTCCTCGAAATCTACTGATGCAGTCTCCTACTTCCCTAACCTCAACAGGGATGACCTGTCCTATACTGTCAATGAATATTCATCAAGTGCTACTCTGACGCAGGTCCCATGGTAGGTGCTGGGGAATACAGCATGGAGCAGAAGTGATCTTACAGCCTAACAGTGGAGGTGGGATATATTTTCTAATAACCACACAGCTAATAATAAAGTTAAAAACTGAGATAAATACAATGGAAACACATCTGTTCTGCTCACCAACGAATCCCAGATCCTAGAGGAGTCTCTGGCACATATGTGCTTGAAGAATAAATGAATGACTAGAGATTGAATGAAATGAATTTGTTATGTGACTAGAAATGTTCCCAGTCCATGGCCGAGGGCTACATCTGCCTGTATTTCCCGGCACCACCAGAGTTGGTCCAGGCACATCTCCAGTCTCTCTTCTGTGATTGGCCAGCCCCTCCCCATGTGACCTACACAGGCTCTCTTTAGACCTTTCCATCAGGATGCAGCTCAGACTTGCTGCCGTGAGAGCAGTCTGTCTCTGAAGGGGATTTTCCTAACTATTGCCCTGATCTAAGTTCTTGGGGAGCAGGTCCTCGATGCCAGAACAGGTAGCACTTACCTGGCCATCACAGAGCAGCCTTGGGTGGTCATTAGAGAGGCATGAAGGTGAGATGCTGACTACCTCTCGTCCAGGGGAAACGCTCAGAGAACTGGGAGATGTCACTTCTTCATAGCAGGCATGAGTCTATTCCTGATGTTGTCCAGACTTGGCCAGGCCAAGAGGGGACTGGGACCTCAGGGCAGCAAAGAGCAGTCAGTCTACAAAGATAGATGGAGCGAGGTCCTTGGAAGTGGTGATGGGAGAGTGGAAAGGCACCCCTGAGAGCCTAGTAAGGAGAAGAAGAAAGGAGGGAATTCTGTAGGAACCCAACTAGAGAGACTTACAACACAGAATGGAAGGAGCCCACTTGCTCTGCTACTGCAAAAAAGGAGACCTTGGTCTTCTGGGAATGCGAAACCAACTAGTAGAAGGGCAGGGCTGACTTAGACTGCCTGTTTTCAAGAAGCAGAGTCCTTCTCTGGAAGGCAAGGGGAGGATGGTTTTTATTGAGAGTTAATGCTGCCTAAATCTCTAGGAACCAGAGAGACTGAAAAGAGCAGGTATTTGCCTATTCTTCTGTTGAGAGGTCACAATCTAGAGAGTCAGGAAGGACACGGACACCAATGGGAAAGGGCGTGAGATGCTGCCAGGATGAGTGGAAGAGACTGAAGGAGCTGTAGGTCCCATCCTCATAGACAGTAGCCAAGAGGTTAGAACAAGGCTGCTGGCTCACACTGCCAGCCCTGGGCTTGCACACCAGCCCTGCCCCTGACAAGCTGTGTAACTTTGGGCTAGTTAATTAAACTCTCCAGTTCCCCTGTATTACCCTTCAAAACAGGGATAAAAAATGGTACCCTCTGGGCATGTTAGTTACTTATAGTTAGTTACTATATAATTGTTAAATATATATTATTAGTATTATTGTTAGTATAACTACTACTATTGTTAATACTATCCTGGTTCAGAGAAGAGTGAGAGGGCTAGAGAACCAGAGATAAGCTTTACAGAGCAGGCAGAATAACTCCTTAAAGGAAGAGTAAGAACTGGATACATGGGAAGGATGGCATCAGTGGGGGAAACTGAGGCAGGGGACAGGGAGCAGCGAATGGAGCTGGTAGCTGGTGGACAGGATAGGGCACAAAGACAGAGCTGGGGAGTCTTGAGGGCTGAAGAAGGATAGTTGATGGGACCTGGATGGGTTGAGCCTGGGCCTTGAACCTCCATCTACAGAGCCCTCAGCACCTTAGCAGAGGCAAGGGCCCCTGTGATCTGCTGAAGCGCTCTTGAAAGTGTCCCCCTTCCCTTCCTGAGATCAACCAGTCACATGCAGTGAATTTGTGAGGCAGCTGCTATTCTGGAAAGATCATCCCTGAAGGATAAAGAAGACTCAAGTTCTCATCCCAGCTGTGCCTCTAACTGGAGTGATGATGCTGTGCTGGTCCATCCCTTTTCAGGACTTCAGTTTCCTTATCTGTAAGATGGGGGTAGGGGAAATACCTGCTCTCAAAAGTTCCTGCTACTTGGTGATCTCTAACAAAACAACAACGACAACAAAACCCCACTCTAGCCATGCTACTCTTGTTTCACAGATTTGGGGGTACAGATCCTCAGATATTTTATTTAGTTAGAGTTCAACAAGAGGTTGCTATGAGCCGACGTTAGCAGTCTCCCTTACTTTTAAGTCTGAAAATTAACAAGGCAACTGTTGTCTCTCTCTGGTTCTGAATCTCGGGACTAGTATTTTTTTAAAAGCCTCTTTAAATGCAAATTGGCTCCAGACTAACCCACAGGGAGCTGTGGGGGTGGGTGATGGAGGAGACCTTGGTCTTGGGGCTGGTGGATGTGGCTGGAATGCTGGCTCAGCCGCTCACCATCTACTTTATCTTAGTTGGATACTTAATCTCAGTGAGTCTCTGCTTCCTGTAACATATGGTTAAGGGTCCTTTTCTCACGAGGTGAAGAGCAGTTGAGATGTCATCATGATCATTACATTCTTGTTTTTCTTCCATGTATTGAACTGCAGCCATCACAACAGTCTTGTGAGCCTAAACAGATGCTTTTGCTTCTGTTTTCAGGTTGGAAAACAGGTTCAGAAAGGGGAGTGAATTTTCCAAAGCTGCACAGTAAGGGCTGAGCTAGGATTAGAGAGCCACTTCCTCTCCCCTTTGTACCATGATGGCACCTTGACAGACCTGCATTTTCATGATGACTGTGAAGGAGACTTAGAATTTACCACCCTGTCCTGTGGACCCAGGTGAGGCCAGGACAGCTTTAGCAGTGGGCTGTGGATGCAGTGTTCTTTGACATCTGTGCTGCTGGGGCAACCCTGGCAGGCCCTTCACGGGAGCAGCTCTCCCACCTGGACCAGGAACGAGACCCTCCTCCTCCAGTCGATGACCATGGCCTGGGAAGGCGAGGCAGGCCCATGCGGCTGTCAACCACAACCACTAGCAGGCCCCTGATTCCAGTAGCTGTCCCGGAAGCTGCAACCCAGGCCTGTAATTTCCAGACTGGGCCTGGTCCAAAAGCAACCCCACTGCTGAATCAGTCACTCGATCGGTCCTATCTTATTATTTCTTGGCTTCTTGGCCAAGCAGCGTTGCCTCTGGAAAGTAGCACGAAGGAGTCTGCCTTCTGCTTGGCATGTGTGGGGTACTGGCCAACGCCATCCTGGCCTCCTCACGTTCTCTGCCCTGCTCTCCAGTGCTCTCTTGCCTGGAGGAATCCATGCCCCTCACTCTTTGCCCCTCATCCCCAGTGTCCCTCCAGCCTCCTCCATCAGTCACAGACCTTCCTGGCTCCACTCATGGGCTGAATCATGCATTTCTTCTCCCTGAAGGGCCTCAGCTGGGGTTCCTGCCAGACAATCTGTGCAGATAACTGTAGTGCATTTTCCCACAAAAAAATGGGAAAATGGCCCAGAAATTAGAGAACTTAGCTTCCTTCTTCACCACCCCCCAACTTCCCTACCGTTTAGCAAAATGCCTAAGTTCAGCCAAAGAGGAGATGATCCTTAGGAGGACAAAGCAGAGACCTCCTAATACCTCCAGGAGTCTATTTCGTTCTCAGGTGGGCCAGCAAGCTGAGCGTCCCAGCCTGGACCCCAAACCGCTGGAGAAGAGGCTGGGGGCTCGGGCCAGTGAAGGCCTGGTAATCATTCCTTAAATACCTCGGCATCTGTCGCCTTCATCTCTGGTGTAGAAAGCTCTGGGTCGTACAGCCACCTCCCAGCTGCTCGTTCTTCTCCATCTCTTTCTCATGAGAAAAAGAGGCCCCTTTCTGAAATGCGAACATCTTACACGTCTCTGTGCTCCTTCTTTAAAGCCCATCCATGGCTTCTTATTGCGTCAGGGAGATTTGTCACCATCACATCTCCAAGGCCCTACCTGGTCAGCCCCCTTACCCTCCAGCTTCTCTCGGCCTCATTCCACCTTACTGCCCAGCTCACATCAGCCTGTCTGTGTTCCCCACGTCTACACCCCGTCTCGCCACAGGACCCTCGCACATGCTGACCCTCCTGCCTGCAGTGCTCTTCTCCATATGCTACCTGACAACACCCGTTCATCCTCAGACCTCAGTCCCTGTGTCCTCAAGCCCTGCTCCTTTATGGTGGTTTAGTCACTAAGCCGTGTCCTACCCTTGCGACCCCAAGGACTGTAGCCTGCCAGGCTTCTCTGCCCATGGGATTCTCTAACCCAGAACAGTGGAGTGGGTTGCCATTTCCTTCCCCAGGGGATCTTCCTGACCTAGGAATTGAACCCAGGTCTCCTGCATTGCAGGCAGATTCTTTACTAACTGAACTACGAGGGAAGCCCACCTCCTTCATGGGATCCCCTCATAGCATCACAGAACCACTCGCCATGAGAATAGAATCATGATGTGTGTTTGTCTTTGCGATTATTGGGTTAATGTCTATCTCTCTGATGAGTGCAGGGAGCGTATCTGCTTTTGCTCACTCCAGTGTCCCCAGTGCCTAACACCTGGCTCAGCACAGGGAAAGTGTCCAGTCAATATTTGTAGAGGGAGGGAAGCAAATGCTCTGTCTCCCTGGTGCCAAGCACCCATGGTCCAGGAGATTCTGATGGAGGCCACAGGGGCTCAGAGAAATGACGTGGCAGAGTTGAGGGCTGTGGATGATTTATTCCCTTTGTAAACATGGGAAGACACGCATGTGCATTCTCAGAGTGTGCAGTTATGTAGGCATAATCTCATGGCCTGAGCTACTATTGGTATATATCTGTCAGGTATGTACAGATACATACAGGTATGTACAGATGACAGGGGGTCACCAGCCTCAGACAACATTCCAGTTACAAGGAAAAGCAGAATTAAAAACACAGGTCTTGAGGTCAGACAGGTCTGGATTGGAATCCCAGGTTCCATCACTGATTAAGCCATTTAGAGTTTGGGAGCATCAGTTTCCTTCCTTGAAAAGCAGAATGATGACTTCTACCTTATGGGATTATGGTAAAAATTAAATGTGATACTGCATTTGATGTAGTTAACATATGCTGGGCACACAGGAGGAGCCTAATCATTTATGCTATCAGCATCACTAAAACCCGTACTTGGCTCTTCTCCTGTGAGCAAATTTTGACATGGTGCCATGTCAATTGTAGCCAGGAATCCAGAGTTATCATGTTCCTCAAAAGTAAATTCACTGCCCAAGTATAAGTTAAGACCATTAAGCTCAGGGAAGACTTTGAGGAGAGCTCAAAGCAGGGTTATATTTTCTACTCCTTATTAGAACAATAGAAGTTCCCAGACATCCTTCTCGTCAGGTTTGTCATCCACCCACCACGCTACAGTCACTTTTCTTCCACTCTTTCTCCAAACAGCTCTTCACTACTGTGCCTAGCACTTAAGCTCCAGCCCAAGCTTGCATTCACCATGAAGGGAAGTAAAAGCTCACAGTTTCCCAGGCCTGACTTCCCCAGCAGTGCTTTAACACCAGTGATCACATTTGGTTATGAAGGTTTTCCTTCGAGGTTTACCCTACTCTTAAGCCCAGCTGCTGGTCCTTACTCTTCTTTTTAGCCTTATGGTATGCTTTCTCTAAAAGGTAATTGTGGTAAATAAAATTTCTCTAATTATTAAGCAAATTATGAAGCCCACTGCACTGCAGGGTGAGTCTGTGATGAAGTGTTCTTATGCTGAGCTGAGATCTGTCTCCTTGTAACTACAACTCCCTGGCCCAGCGCCCCCAGTGTTCATACTTTCCTTTGCAGAACAAGTCTTCAAATACATCAGTTTCCTTTCAGCCTTGTCAAAATTTGTCCTTGGCTGTGTGTTTGTCTGTTTGTCCTTTAGTTTTCATATACGTCCTTTGCCAGTTGTGGTTCATAGAGTGTCTGGTGCCACTATGTTGGCATAAACTAGCTCCCCTTAATCTCCTCTGTGTCAGGTCACATCTGACCATACTGGCTGAATTTTCATAACTCTAAGATGCAGTCTCTCAAAATCAGATATGAGAGCAACTGGCCTCTAAATTGTCTAGAGCGATGATTAAAAACACAGATTCTGGGCTTTATCCCAGGCCTACTAAAACCAAGCCTCAGGGGATAGGGCCCAGGGATAGTGTTTTAAACAAATTCCCCAGGACTGACGATGCACAGTTAAAACTGTAAACCACAGTTCTAAGGCCACCGGAGATGCACCTAATAAAACTGAGACCCCTCTTACATTCTATTGCACTTACTCCCCAAGTGGATTTATCTTTGAAAGGATGGAATTCGTGATGGGGTTGGTGGTGGGGAGAAGAGAAGTGCTTTTTCCTTTTTCTTTTATGAGCGGAGGCTGTTTATCATGTAATAGAATGTTCCTTTCTTGGGCTTTAGTAACATCATTTCTGGAGTTACTAGGGTTTCTAAAAATGCCCCAGAAGCTGACGGATTGAGTTAGTTCCAAACCCAATGGTCAGTTGCTCAACCAAGCTATCCATTTTTGTGTTCGATAATATTTATTGAGTGCTTACCTTGTGCTTGGCACTGGGGATTCTTTGGCAAAAATATAGACACATCCTGCCCTCATAGAGCTCACTTTCTAGTGGAAAATAAAGAAGTCCAAAGAACAGAGAAGAAAGGAGACAACAGTAGCTGGTGAGTGATATTAGCTCACTCCAAGGATACAGGAGGGATGGCAGAAGTGGGGGACTCTGGAGGAGACTAGGACTGCGCCAAGGAGACTATGTCATACTACATGTCACACTACAGGGGACCGAAATACATGCAGTAGACTGGCAGCTGATAGATAGGCAGTAGATACATCTGGGGGTGTAACAACCCACTCCAGTGTTCTTGCCTAGAGAATCCCGTGGACAGAGGAGCCTGGTGGGCTGCCGTCTATGGAGTCGCACAGAGTTGGACACGACTGAAGTGACTTACCAGCAGCAGCAGCAGCAGCAGGAAGACAGAGAAAGAAGTGAATGTCAGAGTGAGGAGTGTAAGCCTGATGCTTAGGAACATGAGCTGTAAAGCTGGGTATACAGGAAGATGAGGTTTCAGGGTGGATCCAGGCAACCTGGACAGGCTGGGGAACCTCCGAGCAGATTATCTGTAGGTTTGGCTCAGCCTTCTGTGGTTTCATATCTATTAAACATGGTGCACTGGTTCCTCCCCTGAAAAATGGGACATGACAGAGTGGAGGGCCTGACTCCAGGGCTCACCAGAGGCTCAAGTGAAACATGTGTTCAGGACACGTGACCGGGAAAAGAGACATCTCACACACACAAGCACGCACAGTCCTTTTGTTACACTGAGCTCGTTAGGTATGGGGCAGGGGTGAGGGCTACAGAGCTGCCGGTGGGGTTGGCTGGGACACAGGAAGTGTGGAGGAGACAGGAGGGGAGAGCATTTGCTGCTTCGTGACATCTGTGCTGAAGATCTAGGGCCACTGCATCAGGGCACCACTCAGCTTCTCATCTGCAGCCGAGCTTTTTCACCATGAGTAATAAATAACAGCATCGACACAGGAGAGAGCGCTTCAGATAGCACCAAATTGGCGTTTGTCCTCCTCAAGAGTGGAAAACACATTTTTGAGGTCAAATTTTTTATAGCTGGGAAGTCATTTTAACCAAAGCAGCTAGCCTAGCGATGTGTCATTTTGACAGCACGGTTTCACGTTCATTAAGTTCTGCCGTATAACCTTTCCCTCCATCCTTCAATAAATATTTGTCTTGCTGCATAATGTTTGAGGCCCTGTCCTAGATGTTCAGTGGGGAGAAGGACCAGCCTCGACCTTTCTGGAGCTCTTGTTCAGGTGTGAGATCAGGCCTGGGGAGCAGAGCAGCTTGGTGGGAACCAGAGGGCTGAGTCCACACCAAGACCACTGTGGTCCTTCTGGATGTGGAGCTTCCCTCCACCCTGCCAGGGGACACGGCTGGGCTGCCACCTGTCACTACTCGCAGAGAAGGTCTTAAGGTTTTGCTGTCCTTTACTGTCTCCTGGAGTGCAGGGAGGCCCTGGGGCTGCTGAGTGGTGAGGGGGGTTAGCCTGAGTTCAGGGGTATCTGTGCCCAGAGACCAGAGGATGATGCTTCCTTCACCCCCTATCATTCCTCAGGAAAGTTCTCTCTGCTTCCCCACTGTGATTCCACATCGTCCTGGGGATGGAGTGGAGAGGAGAGAGATCTGCTTTGGTTGAGGGCAGGTTCTTGTGGCGCCTCAGAGGCCAAAGTCACATGGGTCTGGGTGTGCATCCAAGCTCAGTGCTAAAGTCCAGCTTTACTGCCTTCCCCAGGCTCCTTCAGAACACGGCCTCCAGGTCCACCTGCGCTGGGCTTTTCTGGCCACCCTGCTCCATACAATAGCAACTCCTGCAGCATGCTGAGCAAGCGTGCTGGGCACAGGGAACACAGAAGCATGCAGCACGTGCCCAGTGTGTTGGGATGGACACCTGATGTTTTGATGGGGTAAGAGAGGGGGCCTGAGCAGGCCTAGGGTCAGGAACACTTGCCTCTGAGAAGGAGATGTGCCCAGACTTAGAGTGACGCCATCTTCTCTCTAAGTTAAGTCTGCCAGAGCAGGTCCCTTGTGGTGCCCCAGCGCCTAGCACAGAGCCTGGAGCACAGCATTGCTGTTGTCCAGTAGCTCAGTCGTGTCCAACTCCCTGTGACCCCAGGGACTGCAGCACTCCGGGCTTCCCTGTTCCTCACTGTTCCTGGAGTTTACTCAAACTCATGTCACCATTGAGTCAATGATGCCACCCAACCGTCTCACCCTGTTGCCCCTTCTCCTCCTGCTCTCAATCTTTCCCAGCATCAGGGTCTTTTCCAATGAGTTGACTATTCACATCAGGTGGCCAAAGTGTTGGCGTTTCAGCATCAGTCCTTCCAATGAATATTCAGGGTTGATTTCCTTTAGGATTGACTGGTTTGGTCTCCTTGCAGTCCAAGGGACTCTCAAGAGTCTTCTCTAGCACCACAGTTCGAAAGAATTCATTCTTTGGCACTCAGCCTTCTTTATGGATGTGGTCCTGCTCTCACATCCATACAAGATTACTGGGAAAGCCATAGCTTTGATTATGTGGACCTTTGTTGGCAAAGTGATATGTATAGTGGATGCTTGTTATTTATTTGTTAAGTAAATGACTAAGCACAGTCAATACAGCCTTCAATCTTGCAGCTCCCTTGTGCCCTAGGTTATGTGACCAAGTTATAGCTTCCTTTCCAGAGGGAACTCCAGAGAGGTGCAGCAACCACACTGGTTTGGTGTGGAGGATCTCGCTACTAGTGACTCTGAAGAGCCTTGGGTCTAGAGATGATGGGCAGTGGAGCTTTCAAGGTCAAGGCTTCAGGACCTCTCTCATGCCCAGGCTCTTCCAAGGCTGGGAGTTCCCTGGGAGTTCCAAGTGCAGGAAGTCTGATCCCTGTGCCCTGGTGGTGTCAGCATGACCCCGTGTTCTACAGAGAGCTCCCCAATACCTGCCTCGGGGAGACATTGGTAAGCAAATCGGGCCCTGCTTTTAAAGACCGTGGAGAAGATGCTAAAGGAGATGCCACTAAGGTCCAGGTTTTACTGTGACCCTGCTCTGTGGGTACCTGTCTGTCACGTGGGGGTGATGGTGATGACTGGACTGAGCTGGGCCAGATGCCTGGGGAATGATCTCTGGGCACAAAGCACCAGCTGAGCAGGAAACTTCTCCTGTGTGCTATTACCAGCAACAAGCCCTGAAGGCCAATTTTCCAGACAATCAACAACACAAAATATATTTTGGTATCACATACCGACTAAAGGGAAAATGAAATTATCTTTCTTTTCTCTCGTTGATAAAAGATTTTATAAAATCCTTATTATGAAGAAGTGATCAAATGGGGTGCAGTCAGAAATGTTAAAATATAGGGGAAAGTATCAGTATCCTTGAGCTGTGTTAGAATGCAATTATTATTAATGAAAATATTATGATTGTATGGCAAAACCAACACAATAAAGTAAAGAAAATATTATGGTATTCTTTTGGATTCTATGATGTTTGTGTTGTCACATGTATTAAAATGTGCAGTTTGTAATTTCTAGTTCTAAATACTTTTATATCTGATTTTATATTTTGTATATTTTTTTCTTGCAGCATCTCTCCTCCAAATTATATAAGTTTCAGGATCTACACAATGCAGATCTGTCAGTATGGTTCACAACACATCGTCATCATTGCCATAGTCATTATCAATTTTTCTTTGTGAATATTTTTAAAAAATTATTTGTTTAACTGAGCTAGGTTTTAGCATGCAAACTCTTAGCGGTAGCATGTGGGATCTAGTTTCCTGACCAGAGATCAAACCCAGGCCCCCTCCATTGGGAGCACAGAGTCTTAGTCACTGGACCACCAGGAAAGTCCCCTCTGTAGGTATTTTAATAAGTACCCTTGAACCAGGTGGCACTTGTGGTAAAGAACCCACCTGCCAATGCAGGAGACATGAGAGATGCGAATTTGATCCCTGGGTCAGGAAGATCTCCTGGAGTAGGAAATGCCAACCTGCTCTAGTATTCTTGCCTGGAAAATGCTATGGACAGGGGAACCTGGCAGGCTACAGTCCATAGCGTCGCAAAGACTTGACCACAACTCAAGCAACTTAGCACCCATGACCCTACCACCCAATACCAAGGCATGAAACACTGGCAACATATATATTTCTCCCATCCCATCTTCTTGTCACCCCTGCTAAGACAGCCACTATCCCTAATCTTGTGTCATCATTCCCTTACTTTTAAAATGTGTTAACCAAATATATGTGTTTAGTTTTAGTGTGTTTTTGTTTCAAATCTTTTAAAAAGTGGTATCGTGCTGTTTGTGTATTTATGTTTGTGCTCATGGATTGAAGACTCAAAATAGCAAAGATGTCAATACATAGATTTAAAGCAATTTCTGTCAAAATCCCAGCAAGATACTGTGTAGATATAGGTAAGCTTATTCTAGAATTTATATAGAGAGATGAACTAGAATACCTAATATAATTTTGAGAAAGAAACAAATTGGGAGAAATCAGTCAACCCAATTTCAAGACTTATTGAATAGCTACACCAATCAAGATTGCATCGTATTGGTGGCAGGACAGACACACGGATCAACAGAAAAGAATAGAGAGCTCCAAAGTCAGTCCACACAACTATACCCAACTGGTCTTCTGACAAAGCTGCAAAAGCAATTCAATAGGGAAATGATAGCCTTTTCCACAAATGGTGCTGGAGTGATTGAACATCCACAGGCAAAAAAATAAAGCTTGTTCCAAACCTCACACCTTGCACAAAAATTAATCTAAAATGAATTACAGACTTTAATATAAAGCATAAAACTATAAAACTTCTAGGGAAAAAAGGCATAGGAGAAAATCTTCAGGATTGAGAGCTAAACAAAGAGTCCTGGACTTGACATTGAAAGTGTGATCCATAACTGGACCTCGTCAAAATTAAAAACTTTTTCTCTAAAAAATGTTTTGTTTCACCCTGTGAATGAAAAACAAGCTACAGATTAAGGAAGACATACTTGCAAGCCATGTAACTAATAAGAACTAGTATTCAGAATATCTAAGCATTCTCAAAACTCAACAGTAAAATCCCTAAACAATCCAGTTAGGAAAAGGGCAAAAGATGGGCACAGGCATTTCACCAGAGAGAATATTCAGATGGCAAATGAGCACATCAAGAGACGTTCATCATTGTTAGCCACTGCTGCTGCTAAGTCGCTTCAGTCGTGTCTGACTCTCTGCAACCCCGTAGACGGCAGCCCACCAGGCTCCCCGTCCCTGGGATTCTCCAGGCAAGAACACTGGAGTGGGTTGCCATTAGGTCATGCAAATTAAAACTACAGTGAGACAGCACTACTGTCAGGATAGGCTAAATAAAAATAATGACAGTGCAGAGACTAGAGAGATTTCTCATACATTGCTGGTGAGAAGGTAAGATGGTACAGCTACTGTGAAAAACAGTTTGACAGTTTCTTAAAAAACTAAACAGAGAACTACCATATGATCCAGCAACTGCACTCCTGGACCCTTATTCCAAAGAAATGAAGACATATGTTCACATGAAAACATGTACATGAATGTTAAGAACGATCTTATTTGCAATAGTCCAAAACTGGAACCAACTCAGGTGTCCTTGAACAGTGAATGGTTAAACAAGCTGGTGGTACATCCACACCGTGGAATGCTATTCAGCAATAAAAAGGAATAAGCTATTGATAGATGCATTGACCCTGCCGCATCTCCAGAAAATCATGCCATGTGAAAAAAGCCAATCTCAAAAGGTTACACCCTGTATGATTTCATCTAAACTACAGTCTTTAAAGGGCAAAATTATAGAAATAGAGACCATGTGGCTCTCCAGTGGTTGCCAGGAGTTAAGGAGGAAATGGAAACAGGAAAGGAGCGTATGAGGCTATAAAAGGGCATCATGTGGGATCCTGTGGTTGGAAACGGTCTGTGTCTTCTCAGCTGTGTCAGTGTCAACATCCTCACTGTGATATTGGACTACAGTTTTACCATGGAGGAAACTGGGGGTGAGAGTCACAGATCTCTCTATATCAGTCAATCTACACATCAGTTTTCTAAGGATGAGGAAAAAGAGTGTTGGTCAAAGTAATTTGAGAAGCTAAAGGTGCCCTTTATGTTAAATTTAAAGATATAAAGAGCTGGGTCTTCCTTGGTGGTCCAGTGGTTGAGAATTCCCTTCCAGTGCAGGGGACATGGGTTCAATCCCCAGTCAGGGAACCAAGATCCCATATGCCATGGAGCAACAAGCCCACACATCACAACTACTGAGCCTGTACGATCTAGAGCACTGCTCCACCCCCAGAGAAGCATGGGTGTCATAACTAGAGAAGCCCCCCCACACCACAACAAAGACCCAGCACAGCACCCTCTCCTAATGTAACGGTTGCCATGGATGCTAATGCTGACCCTGAGGTACTGTGGATCGCAGCTGTGGAATAAAGCAACCAACTCTACATCGAGACAAAAGACCTAGGTTCAAATCTTAGCTTTACTGCTTACTAAGCCCTTGACTTTTGGCAAGTCATTTGTGGCTCAGTCCTCGGTCTGCCCTGACTCTCTCTTCCACTCTCCTTGGTTGCTATGTGGCTGACCTGGTCTTCCTGGCCAGGTGTGTGCACAAGGCTGAGGTCTGAGCATCAAGGACCTATCGATCTAGCCAAAACGATTTGTTCTGGTATCCAGGCTGTGATCAAGGCCAGATCAATTAGAGTTTTCCTTGCACCTTTTTTTTTTCCCCCTGAGAGCTATCAGAAAGGGCCCTCTTTTTCCCTCTGAAACTGTGACTCTAAGAATGATATGGGAACTGCTTGGGATCTTCTTCTCAAACACATGGAAGAAGCAGTAATAATATTGTTAGCATTCTGAGATCCAGCCAGGCCTTAAGCCCGCTACTTCAATAAATAGTCTTTTCTATTTATGCTAATTTGAGTGAGATTTCTGTCACTGGCCCTTAAAAAAGTACCATGATTATTATTTCATTTGGCTATTTTGAGCCTGTTTTATTATCTATTTATATACGCATGCTATTTATCTATTACACATAAATATAAAAATAGTAACAATCTCACTGGATTGTCATACTTAAATAGATCACGCACATTCATCTTGGTTCCTTTCCTCCATCCCTAACCAGTTGATTAAGCTGGGTAGAGGCACAGAGAAATGTAAAATAGCATAAACTAAAAGGTCAGAGCTGGCAGGGCCTTAACAGTCATCTAGACCAGCAATCCTACCCTTGAATCTTTTGTACCTTCCCACTTAATATTCTTAAATCTTGCTCGTTTACAGTGAGGATAATAACCACTTTTTAAAGCACGTGGTGTCGTTGGGAGGATCAAATGCCTTGATGCATCTCAGTGCATTTTGCACAAAAATATAAGAAAATAGTTATTATCTTACAAGGAGCTTGTGGTCTAGCAATAGAGATAAGAAATTTTCCAAGAATCCTCTAAATGGAGATTCTCAAAATACAGTGTGTATAAGAATAATGTGAGGACTTCCCTGGTACTCCAGTGGCTAAGAATCTGCCTACCAATGCAGGGGACACTGGTTTGATCCCTAGTTGGGGAAGATTCCGCATGTCCAAGGGCAACTAAGCCTGTGTTCCACAACTACTGACCCTGTGCTCTAGGGCCTGAGAGTCACAGCTACTGAAACCCGTGTATGTAGAGCCTATGCTCCACAGCCAGAGAAGCCCTCACACTGCAGCTAGAAAGGAACCCCTGCTCTCGGAAACCAGAGAAAGCCTGTACGCAGGAATGCAGACCCAGTGCAGCAAAAAAAACCAAAACACATGAGGAATAGGGCAGACTGATCAGAATGCAGATCTCCTCCTTCTTATAGACACCGAGGTCATCCAGGAGTCACCATCAAATCTGAATTAGTGACTAAAGAAAAGGAAGAGAGCTTGTGGAAAGGAACAGCTCTTACATGCTTGCTGCTGACAGTCAGAGAAGCATTCATTAGGAAGATGCAGAAAAGGCAGCTGGTCTGGAATCAGGATGGGCTCTCAGAGGAAGGGGCTATCCCCAGAGCAGACTCAGAGCCAAGGTGTCAGGAGCAATGGACTGGTTAAATGTATGCTCCCAGTGGAAATTGGTAAGAGAGGGGTGGAGCAGGATGTGCAGGGGAAGAAGCCAGGCAGCAGGGCTTGCAGGTGAAGTTCCACACTCAGCCTGATCCCAGGGGAGCTCTGAAGTGTGGATGCCACCTCAGTACTCCCTCTCGGGTCAGTCATTGGCTATAGGGTAGATGGATAAGGATCAACTCCTACCCTGTGCAGCTCTCCCTGGACACTTGTGTTCCAGTGTCCAAGAGTAACCTGCTGAAGCCCACAGGTGCTAGCTGTTAGCAAAAGCTCCAAGAAGCTGGAGGATGGGAGTTTTGAGAATATAGGCGGGGCAGTGGCAGTGTCCATGACTGAGGTCTGGGGTAGCACCTGGAGGCTGGGTGCATGATCTAGGAAGCAGGGGGAGGAATCATAATCCTGGACTGAAAGCACCATGGGATGGATTCCATGTGGCTGGAGTTGCGACTCTCCTGTTATTTCTTGTATTCCCAGCAGAGCACAGATAAAAATTCAGAGCATTTGGGAATGTGACCCACCTTCCCACATCCCCCCACCACACACATGAAAATGAAATATTTTTAGCTGTGCAAATTTTCTGTCTGTCTTTCCAGACAGGGTTGCATAAGAAGGGCTGTTTTCCTCCCTACGGAACTGCAGAGGGATGGCTAAGCTGCACAGGGATGGTAAAGCCATTTACACGTGGAGAAGCAGCCAGTGTGGCTTAGAGGGGATTGGCAGGTCCCAACCCTCTCGGCAGACAGAGAGAAAACCTGACCGACGCCAGGGAGGCAGAGTGACTTCATACAGGGGCTGGTTTACCACAAAGAACAACACACAAGCTCTCCCACTGACCCTGTCTTTTTGAATTTTTTAAGATCAGAAACCACTACAGCTGTGAGGAGGGCAAGTTAATCACTTGGCCTGAACTGGCCATTACAAAGATGAGAAAACTGAGACCTCAGACTGGGGAAGGGAGAGGAACGAATACCTGTACAGCAGTCGCTGCTGGCCCAGGGTCACTTTTCTAGACCATTTCATTTTAGCTCCACAATGGCATCTTTGGGTAGAATTATGAGCATCTTCTTTATCAATGAGAATATAGTCTTGGGGAGGTGAATAGTTTTCCCTAAGTCTCACAGCTAAGCAGGAAGCTGAGATGAGAACGCAGGCCCACCTGGTGTCCTGCCTTTGTGCCTCCCAATCTTCAGGGTGAGTGGGGGACCAACTTTCTAGCCAGCCATGCAAGAGCCTGCACCTGCTGCTTTTCACTCAAGCATCAGGGCCATGAGGACAGGACATCATCTCTTCATTTATTTCTAAATCTCAGAGCCTGGAACAGGACCTGGAGGCACCTAATAAGCATCCATTGAATAACTTAGCTGAAGCAAGCAAGCCCTTCAGTTCAGTTCAGTTCAGTTTAGTTGCTCAGTTGCGTCCAACTCTTTGCAACCCGATGGATGCAGCACACCGGGTTTCCCTGTCCCTCACCAACTCCCGGAGTCCACTCAAACTCATGTCCACTGAGTCGGTGATGCCATCCAACCATCTCACCCTCTGTCATCCCCTTCTCCTCCTGCCCTCAGTCTTTCCCAGCATCAGTGTCTTTTCAAATGAGTCAGTTCTTTGCATCAGGTGGCCTAAGGATCAGAGTTTCAACTTCAGCATCAGTCCTTCCAATGAATATTCAGGACTGATCTCCTTTAGGATGGACTGGTTGGATTTCCTTGCAGTCCAAGGGACTCTCAAGAGTCTTCTCCAACTCCACAGTTCAAAGCATCAGTTCTTCATCGCTCAGCTTTCTTTATAGTCCAACTCTTACAGCCATACATGACTACTGGAAAAACCATAGCTTTGACTAGATGGACCTTTGTAATGTCTCTGCTTTTTGATATGCTGTCTAGGTTGGTCATAGCTTTTCTTCCAAGGAGCAAGCATCTTTTAATTTCAGTGGCAAGCCTTTACTGTTTCCTTTATGCAGCTACCTGTACCATGAAAGAAGAGACAGTGATGCTCTTGGGGTGCTCATACTAGAGTTGATAGCTCACGATGCACACGTGGTGGAAAATACTGGAAACAGGCCCAAGGTGACACAGATGCACATATGAGCTGGTGTGGGTCCAGATGGCAAAGAATTCACCAGCAGTGCAGGGGACCCAGGTTCAATCCCTGTATCCAGAAGATTCCCTAGAGAAGGGAATGGCAACCCACTCCAGTATTCTTGCCTGGAAAATTCCATGGATGGCAGAGCCAAGCAGGCTACAGTCCATGGGGTTGCAGAGTCAAACAAGACTGAGAGACTAACATTTTCCCTATCATGTTAATATATAATTATATGCGTTTGTGTGTGTGTGTATATATATATATATATATATATATATATATATATATCTTTTTAAAAATTGAAACTCACAACCAAGAAAGAGCTGAAAGAATTGAAAGCTGGTGCCACTAGGGAGAGGAAATTAGGGTAGGGGGCAGAAGGCCACAGTTTTTCATCAATTTTTACAACAGTTTAAAGAAACATGTGTACAGTACTTTGATAAAATGAAAATTAAAACATGAAAGATGACTCTGGTAGCCTTGTGGAGGATAGATGCAGGTGATAAGGTGGGGGGAGGGTTGCAGGCAGGCCCTGTGGAGGAAGCCTTCTGGGGAAGATAGGGCCTGAGTGAGGAGCTGCAGGTCTGGGCCCCTGGATGATTCAAGTGTTGGGGGACCTAGGGGTCAGCTGAGGACAGGAATGTCATGGGGCAGGCAAGGCAAGCGTCCTGGGCTGGCCTCAGAATGAGGCTGGAGTGTGGAAGCTCAGTCCTGGCTGCTGTGGTGGCCCGTGAGCCCCTCTGTGAGCTCCCTGACCGACACGCAGGCACCTTCATGGCAGCTAGGGAGGGGGCCCGGGGTTCCCATGGCAACGGGACAAAGAATCCCAGGAAAGGAGAAAGAAAATGATGAAATCGAATCTGGCCCTGAAATAAAAACAGCCAATAGTTGAGATTTTTAAGAAAGAGGAAAAACAACAGTGTTTGGTATATGAGTCACACCAACTTCTCCCAATTACCAGCTTTCAGGCTCCAAAGAAAGCATCTTTGGAGGAGCTTTGGAATGTCCTGATGATGGGGCTGCAGGGCCCTGGCCCTCCAGGCAACCTCACGTTTGCCTCTTTCCAAAGGGGGTCCTCACCCGTCCTGCCCAGAGCCAATGGCCCTGCAGGCAGCTGGGTGCCAGGACAAGACCAGTGCTCTGGCAGCCAGAACTGGGGTGTCATGTCCCTCTCTGGGTCTCAGTTTTTCCCTCCTCAAAGTGAGCAGCCAGGCTGAATGACATCAAGACCCCACCAGTCGGTTTCTACACCAGCCGCTGTGCTTTGGTATGGGAGAAGCAGCAGAGGCGACTGCGGAGATGACCCTGACGCTTAGATTATTTATTTAGATTATCATTGTCAACAGAAAATAGAGAGAGTGCTGCACCCTGGCAAAGATTCCCATTCAGAAGACTGGGTGGAAATGTTGGGGAAATCTATCCACCCTATGAGTTTGGGAGGAGGGAGAGAAGGCTGTCTATGGGCTTGGCTCGGGAGACAAGGGAGACTTCTTGAGGTGGTTTCAAGCTTGGAGAACCAGATGGATGTCCAGCTGCTCGGCTGGTTTGGGAAAGGGCACCCAGATTCAGGGAGGGGTGGACCAGATGGGAATAGAGTTCTATAGAACTCCCTGATCTATCCCTGACTTCAAGGCAAGTTTAGTAGTAACCTCCTCTCACATCTGGGTCTGCACCATCTTGCTACATCTGCATACTCCCTTTCTCCAAAAGCACAGGCTTTGTACTTTCAAGGATTACAGTGCACATGCTTGGCCGACTGGCGGTGGGAGAGAATTGAAGTGGTGCAGGGAGATTGCGGCTGTCATTTCACTCAAGACGAGTGGCAGGACTGTTATGGACCCTCGGTCAGACTCAAGGCTGTGAACCTCACGTGGTGAGACCCTGGGAGATTCTATTCTACAGACCACAGTGTGCAACAGGGCCACGGGCCGCTGGCCTTTTTGATGAGAAGTTGCTTGTAGCCTGCAGCTGGATGGCCAGGGTTTGAACCCGGGTCTGCCTCTTACTAGATGAGAAATCTTGAGCGGGGTCCCACAGGAAATATCCACTCACAGAGCTTGAAGAAGGGGATGTTTACAGATGTGTTCATAGGGGAAAGGGAACCCACAAAGATGGGGCAATGCCAGAGCCTCCCCCAGAGAGGGTCATTCTGCCTCTAGGACTGAACAGGTTGGTAGAGAGGGAGTCAGGCAAATACTGCCACTTCCCTGTCTCCACCAGAGGACAAGGGAGCGGGTGAAGCTGATTGTAGATCAGCCCCTCAGGGCACAGAGCAGATGGAGAAAGGTGAAGGGCAGACCTGGAGGGACAAAGGCCAACACGCATGACCTTTCTGTGCCTCTGGTCCTTCATCTGCAGAACTGTGATGGTAACACCTACACTATAGTACTATTGTCAGAATTAATGCGTAAATTCACATCCATATCTGTATCAATTGCTTAGAACAGTGCCTGGCACATAACATATAAGTATTTGCTATTATTCATCTTATCAGGCTCCCACACAAATTTGTTCCCATCCTCTAGATACTCAAGCTTCTTCCTCCTTTTTATCCAAATCTATTCCCCACCAGCTGGCTCTTGGGAAGGGTCTATCACCAGTTCCCGAGAGAGGGTCCATAACTGGTAACAGCTCAGGAGTGACTTTGGCAGGGGGCATTTAGCGCTACGGTAGAACTGCAGGTCTTTTTTTGCTACTGTGATTGCAGGTGAATGGTCTTCTCTTCCTACACTGAATACTAAAATGACCAGTGGGGGATACTGGGGAGCAGGGAGGTTTCCTGTGGCCCCTGCCCAGGGACTGAGCACCTGACAGAAGGAGGTCATCGAGCTCCTTGCCAGTGCCAGAGCAACCAGCTCTGACCCTGAGCTGGTGAGACCTCTGTGTGAGGCCCTTCAGAGCTCAGAGAGCGCCTTCAGTGTCCAGCAAACAAGGTGCCCAGAGAGGGGTGACCGAACCTTGGGTATGAACCAAGAGTCCTGACCCCAGGCTGAGGTCCTTCCTTCACCCTCAACTGACCACTTTCAAGTGCACACCCTTGAGAGACCAAAGACCTCCCCGGGCAGCTGTCTGAACTCACCAGTTGGCCTTGGAGCAGTTTGGCCTTTCAGCTAGAGGGGAATGTATGACCCAGGAGAGGCTCCAAATGTGAGTCAAACTGAGAGGGGGACTCTTTGGGCTGTGAAGCCCCTCCTGTTCCCTGCTCCATCCAGCACTAGTGACCCTCAGCTTAGGTATGTGGCCTTGACAATGATTCTCTCCCCAATTCCCACCTATGGAGGTGCCCTTCAAGTGAAGTTTCCATTGACCTCAAAATGCCTTTCCCTCCACCTCATAGCCTGAGCCACCTCCAGGCCACTGGTCACATGCTCTGGGACGCACACACATGTGAGCTGATTGTTTATGCAGTGTTTGCTCACAATGGCAACAAGCACCCCTTCTTCTGCAGCTCTTTGATAGAAATGCTTCATCACACTAGGAGGGGCTATAATGTAGCTGGCAGCAGAAAGCATTCAAAACACAAGCTCAGGCTCATGAACGCATCTGCAAAACAAGCTCACACTCAAGAACACATCCAAAAAGACTAAGTTTGGATTCAAGCTCTCTCCCCAGCTCCTGACTCATTTGTGAGACCCAAGACTTGCTCCATGGTGATAGGGACTGTCTGCTTCTGCCATATCTTAACCTCTTGAAGCTTCATGACCCCTGACCCAGCATCACTCACCCAGATGCCCCAGATTCCAAGGCTGGAAGACAAAGCTACATGGCTTCAAGGATCTTAGAAACAGAGGAAAATTGTTTAAAATTAAATTTTACTGGAGTAGAGTTGATGATGGACAGGGAAGCCTGGTGTGCTTCAGTCCACGGGGTTGATAAGAGTTAGAAACGACCGTGTGACTGAACTGAACTGATAGTTGGAGACGGGAATGGCAACCCACTCCAGTATTCTTGCCTGGAGAAGTTCATGGACTGAAGAGCCTGGTGGACAACAGTCCTTGGGGTTGCAAAGAGTTGGACAGGACTGAGCTACTAACACAACACACAGCTGCTTTACAATGTTGTGTTAGTTTGTACAGTAGAGTAAAATGAATCAGCTATATGTATATATGTGTGTGAGTGCTCAGTCACTTCAGTCATGTCCAACTCTTTGCAACCCCTGCTTTACGAGCCACCAGGCTCCTCTGCCCATAGAATTCTCCAGGCAAGAGTACTGGAGTTGGTTGCCATTTCCTTCTCCAATGTATATATAGATATATCTCCCTTAGTTTTAGATGAAATCTTATGACATTAAAGTTGAAAGATACTAAATTTTGCAGGAATATGCAGTTTTCTTGTGGTCCAAGCTTTCACTGTTACTGGGTCCAAGCTCACTCTGCCTGCTGCACAACAGGCCAGTGAATCCAAGAGAAGAGGTATCGAGGCAAGGAATACAACTTTATTTGGAAAGCTTGTGGATGGAGAAGATGGCAAACTAACGTCTGAAAATAATCATCTTGTAGGGCCCTGGATGTCAGGCTCTTTTATGGGTCATAGATGGGGAGATGTGAGGAAACAAAGTATAAAGACCATTTAGTTCTTGCAAATATGTCCTAAAATGGCAAGCCTCAGGGGGATGTGTTACTCTCTTTTCTTTACAGTCATTCATAGGTGGGCAGGGTCAGATTGTCCCCCTGTGAGCTAAACAAAGGCACTTTAGTTTAAGGGTTAGGCAGAGGGGGCAGGGTTCTGTGTGTGTGTGTGATTATAATAACAAAACTGGCAAAAACAAGGCTTAAAGTCATAGCGTGGACATCAGATTCCCAAAAGGGCTCTCTATGAGTCAGGATAGACTAGGCAGTGCAGTGGTAACAAATGATACCCTGATCTCAGTGGCTGATGGCAACAGTGAATTTCAGAGAGCTCCTGGTTGGAGTCTACCCCCTGAGCCTGTTCTCTTTCCCTAACATCCAGTTGCCCATCTTTGTAAGATCAAACTAAACAACAGAAGACAAACACAACCAAGTTGTTTTACTAGATGAGCCTTGTGTGGCAGGCACATGAAAAACCAAGCGTTTTATGAAGTGCTGTCTTACTGGATCTTGTGAGGCAGAGAAGGAAACAGGCTCACAGAGGGGAAGTGACTGGTTCTAAGCCGCCTAGCCTGTTGTCTAGCCAGAAGCTGGGCTGTTTGAACCCAAGACCTCCCGGGTAACTTCAGTGACTGAACCCTTCCCACCCACAACACTGCTAGTCCTGGGATCTGTATTGTGCTTTCGGGTTTCTGGGGTATTTACATTTGTTTGGTGAATATTCATTGAGCCCCCTCTCATGTGCTGGGCACTGTGCTAGGTGCCAGAGTTCCAGGGTTGAGTAAAATTGACCTGGGGGAGAGCATCGACAAAGGCAGAGAATGGATTGGGGCAACAGAGAGGACAACTAGACCATTGACTGATAAGGAGACAGCTTGAGCTGGAAGGCATGGTGCCTGTGGGGATTCAGTATGGATCGGCCAGAGCTATTCTCGAGTCTTGCACAGTGTCAAGTCGCTCTGCCTCTAGCATGGGGTACAACTGCCTGGAAGGATTCTGGGAGTGTCCCTGCACCTGGGCCTGGGCTGCTTTTTTTTAACTGTGGAATCACAGTCTTCCTTTTCTTTCCAACAGCATGGGATCTGGTTTGTAGAAGATATTCCTCAAGTGCTAATTGACTGAGTAAATAAATGCACAAGTGAACAAATGAATGATGACTGACAGTGGGCAAGCCCCGTCTGTTCTCTGGGCCTCAGTTTCCCCATCTGTCCACTGGGATAGTGTGTAAGGGCTCCTCCATGGCTCGTATCTGATGACTAATGTGACAGCAGTGTGCCTTTGTGGTTGGAAACCCTGCCTGCTGTATCTGCCCAAACAGGGCCTGTGTGTTAGTCCCCAAAGCTGACTTCTAGATTGGCTGGGTGATTGTGCCCCAGAGACAATTTGGAAATATGGGACTCAAATCCAGTAGTGTAATGTGGAGCAGGTGAGGAATTCTCAGGGAGCTGGAGTCAAGGACTCTGTGGCCAGTGTTAATAGTCAGACAAGTATGACCCTAGAAGCACAGACAAGAAATGTCTGTTCCCAAATACCTCTCCTGCTGCTGCTGGAAATTCCATCATTTGTGATTTAGTCCATTGAGTTCAGCATTGTTTTCTATGTTTTTGAGGTGGGGTGGCGTGCAGCTTGTCCTCTTTGTTGCTGTTGTTATCACTAAGTCGTGCCCTACTCTTTGCCATCCCATGGACTCTAGCCCACCAGGTTCTTCAGGCAAGAATACTGGAGTGGGTTACCATTTTCTTCTCCAGGAGATCTTCCTGACCCAGGGATTGAACCCATGTTTCCTGCATTGGCAAGCAAATTCTTTAGCCATGAACCATCTGGGAAGACCCATGGGTCCTCTTTACGAGTGCTAAAAACCTTGGCAGAGTGATGGGAGCTTTTAAATAAAATTCAATTCATGTTTGCCTTTTATGTGCCAGCTTCTGTATGGCAGTGAAAGGTATATGGAGCTCTTTCTACTTCCTTTGCAACTTTCCTGTAAACCTAAAACTACTCTCAATCGTTTTTAAACTATTCTCAATATATTTCATATGTTTATTTAAATAAATTAGAAACTCCCTCTTCAGGCAGCAGAGTTGAGTGGGGAGGACCACAGCGCCTGTGATAGTGAAGACCTGTGCTCTGCTAGTGGCAGAGTGGCTGAAGAGAAGGGGGCAGAAACGAGGGACACACAGGCAGTAGGTGAGACAGTGTGAATGCTTGAGTATGAGGGTTGAGCTGGAGGCACAAGTCAGGGTGATGATCAAGCCCTGAGCCCAGTGCGAGACATGGAGGACACCTCAGGAAAGGAAGGGGGAAGCTGCTACAGTCTGACCTGGGCAACTGGGGCCAAGGGTAGTATATCATCCCAGTACTGCTGGAGTCTTCCCAGTTCATGTACTAGGAGGCCATGCTCTTTACAACAGTGCTTACCAAACTACCGGTGGTGAAGGACCAGGTTTTTGTTTTTAGTCTTATAATGTATTTCCAGTCCAATGAAGATCAATAGCATGGTCCACCCTGTTCAGTGAGACAAGTCCCCTAATCATGAGCTTGGATGTCGGGCAATTTCAAAGTCTATAAACCTTTCTGAAGGCTTAGTCTCCACTGCTCTTTTCACCTTGCTGCAGGCCAGTAAAAACACAGCTGATGGATGAGGACTGTTCACTTTCAACCTCACAACTACCCAAATTAAGGACCATGATTCTCAATGTACAGATGAGAAAACTGAGACTCAAAGAGGTTTGTAACCTAACCACGATCACACAAAACTAGTATGTTTCAGAGAGCAGAGATTTAATGTCTCTAAAGCTCATCCTATATCCCCATCTGTTACTCTGGCAGACCACTTTCCTCTTGCCCTTCAGGCTGTTTTCAATGTTACTCTTTACTCCTTTTCCCTGGAGGTCAAATCACGGGTTGCTTTGACTCAAGAAAAGGAGGATGTGGAGGAGAATGCCTATGCCAGAAGTGACCTCACAGCCTGTTTCCCCGGGGCCTGGCGGGGCGGTGAACATGCAGAGTACTCAGAGTGGAGATCTCGCCAATGAGGCTGGGAGCACTGACCTTGACTCAACATTGTTCCTCCGGCTCTGCTGCCCGCCAGCTGGGAGAGGAGGGAGGGTCCCACAGCATCCTGCCCATGGACAGCCCCTTGGGTAATCCCAGGTAGTACTTAGCAATGACTATTGATATCAACAGAATGGTCTGAGGACCTGCCATATGCCAGGCACAGGGCAAAGTATGGAGATCCTCTTGTAAGATGCCATCTTCCTGAGTTTCTATTTTTCACATCAAGTTTCTCCCAGTCTGAGAACAAAGCTGGGCTTTGGGGCTCCCCTTCTTCAGAGATGTTTGCAGGGATGAAAGAGGAGTGGATTTGAAACAAGCTCCTTTTCAGGGTCTTCAGAAAGCCTAAACTTTCACAGGAGATGGCGCCAGAAAAGAAGACAAGCTGTACCTATGGGGTAGGGAGGGGAGCAACGGATGACAGAGAGTCCCAGCCCTTGGGAATGGTCAGAAGTCCGTGGATCTGTGGGTATGAGGGACCCAAGGAAGGCCCACTTCCCTGGGCAGTGGCTGAACTATGGGCCTAGGGAGATTTGTGCCTTTACTCATCAAATATTTACCAACATCCACTGCATGCACACACCCATCTAGGTTCTGAGGATACCGTGTTAAATGACAGAATTTTAGAAAATAGTAACACATTTCTGGGAGCTTCTCTGGTGGCCCAGGAGTTAAGAATCCACCTTCCAATGCAGGGGACGTGGGTTCTATCCCTGGTCAGGGGAACTAAGATCCCACGTGCTACAGAGCAACTGAGCCGATGTGCCACGACTACTGAGCGCGGGAGGTCTGGAGTCTGTGCGCCCCGGCTAGAGAGAAGCCCTCGGCGAAATGAAGATCCCTCATGCCACAGCTAAGACATGACACAGCCAAATAAGTAGATAAATATGTATTTAAAAAGAAAAGAATGCATTTCTTGCACACACCTCTCCTCCAACTCCTGGCTCTCATCATTGTCCTGTCCCTGAATTTTCCCTTTGAGTCTCTGCTTACTCGTCCTGTCCCACAGCAGAGGGACACTCTTACTCAAAACCTTGATATTCAATGGCTGCATTTTAGCAAAGGATAAAGCGCATGCTCCTTGCCAGAGCTACAAGGCTGTTAGAATGGAACAGCCGAGATCACGCGTGACCGCCACGGGCACACACTCCTTAGCACCCGCGTGGGCACCGCTGCCCTGACCCTCTGCATCCTGGCCAGTTCTCACTCCGCCAGTCGCATTTCCAGCGCATCCTTTCACACGTTTCGTGCCCTGGCAACACACGACCACTCCTTACAATTCACTTTCAGGTCTCTGCTCTTCTTTCCTTATACTCTTCCCTCTGCCCCAACTGCCCGAGGCTGGGTTCACAGGCAGCCTTGGCTGGGAAACCTCTGATTTCTACGGTCAGAATGAACGCCTGTTGCTCTCTGTTCCCAGTGGCCTGACTCACACATACTCATCAGGACCTCCCCACTTTCAGCCAACCCCTTCGGTTTCTTCTGCAGAGTACGCTGCTTGGGCTACTCTCTGCTGGCCTCACCCTCTGCCCCCACCATGTAGTGTGCTCTCACCGAGGCATTGTTCTCAAACTTGCTTACCCAGCTTGTTCTGGTTATTGTCCAGATGGCAGACCCACCCAGGCTCATCTGTAACCAGACTGCAGCAGAGGACAGGGGTGCGGACAGGGCTGGCTCCAGCAAGGGAGAACTAAGCTTGTGGGATGTGCTGAATGTTATGGAGAAATGTGTACGATTCTGATGACAAGTTAGGGGTTGAATTAATCATAGATTCAGGGAAAGAAAACAACTGAAAAAGGAAACACAATTAATAGCTTTATTTATTTTTGGCTGTGCGGGGTCTTTGTTGCTGTGCATCGGCCTTCTCTAGCTGTGGTGAGCAGGAGCTCCTCTTGAGTTGTGGTGTGTGGGCTTCTCGTTGCAGTGGCTTCTCTTGTTGCAGAGCCCTGGCTCTAGAATGCACAGGCTTCAGGAGTTGTGGCTCCCAGGCTCTAGAGCACAGGTTCAATAGCTGTGGTACATGGGCTCAGTCACTCGGCAACATGTGGGATCTTCCCGGATCAGGGATTGAACCTATGTCTCTTGCATTGGCAGGAGGATTCTTTATCACTGAGCCCACCAGGGAAGCCCAGGAAAAGCAATGATTGATTCCCAAAAAAACCCTCAAAATCTCTTCAAAAGAAAGATGTGTGTTTTGTATATGATTTATACACTTAAAATCGTGTCAATACTGAACAGAGATTAAGTAAAAATTGTGTATGCATGCTTGTATGCATGCTTGTGTGTATGTGTGTATACGTGTGTATATTGGGTTTGGGACAGAGGGTTACAGAGCTAAGCTGTCATTTCGCAGTTAATGGCTAATGTCTAAAGCTGTAAAATCAAGAATCAGAATTATAAGCTTATTATACAGAAGTATACAGATATACACACTCCAAAAAATGCTGAAAGTGATTGTCTCATTTTCAAAATCAGGACACTGCTGTTTTTGCTAGAAATTTTATAGTACTATTTGCCTTTTTAAAACTGAGAATGTATATGGACTTCTCTGGTGGTCCAATGGTTGAGAATCTGCCCGCCAGTGCAGGAGACATGGGTTTGATTTCTGATCCAGGAAGATTCCACAGGCCACAGATCAACTAAGCCGGTGTGCCACAACCGCAGAAGCCCACACACCTGTAGCCTGTCCTCCACAACAAGAGAAGCCACAGCAATGAGGAGCTCGCACACATGGCCGCTAAAGAAAGCCCCCACAGCAGTGAAGACCCAAAGCGCAACCAAAAATGAATAAATGAATAATTAAAGAACAAACAAAGCTAAGAATGTATACAGCTTTGTCTCAGTTCAATTCATTTGCTCAGTCGTGTCCGACTCTTTGTGACACCATGAACCACAGCCAGGCCTCCCTGTCCATCACCAACTCCCGGAGTCTACCCAAACCCAGGTCCATTGAGTCGATAATGCCATCCAGCCATCTCATCCTCTGTCGGCCCCTTCTCCTCCTGCCCTCAATCTTTCCCAGCATCAGGGTCTTTTCCAATGAGTCAGCTCTTCATATCAGGTGGCCAAAGTATTGGAGTTTCAGCTTCAACATCAGTACTTCAAATGAACACCGAGGACTGATCTCCTTTAGGATGGACTGGTTGGATCTCCTTGTAGTCCAAGGGACTCTCAAGAGTCTTCTCCAACACCACAGTTCAAAAGCATCAATTCTTCGGCACTCAGCTTTCTTTATAGTCCAACTCTGACATCCATACATGACCACTGGAAAAACCATAGCTTTGACTAGATGGACCTTTGTTGGCAAAGTAATGTCTCTGCTTTTCAACATGCTGTCT
>ML661891.1:7017940-7157129 GCA_007570785.1 Antilocapra americana | reverse complement strand
ACTGTGGTGTTGGAGAAGACTCTTGAGAGTCCCTTGGACTACAAGAGTCTTCTCCAACACCACAGTTCAAAAGCATCAATTCTTCGGCACTCAGCTTTCTTTATAGTCCAACTCTGACATCCATACATGACCACTGGAAAAACCATAGCTTTGACTAGATGGACCTTTGTTGGCAAAGTAATGTCTCTGCTTTTCAACATGCTGTCTAGGTTGGTCATAACTTTTCCTTCCCAGGAGTGTCTTTTATTTTTGTGGCTGCAGTCACCATCTGCAGTGATTTTGGAGCCCCCCCAAAATAGTCAGCCACTGTTTCCCCATCTATTTGCCATGAAGTGATGGGACCAGATGCCATGATCTTAGTTTTCTGAATGTTGAGCTTTAAGCCAACTTTTTCACTCTCCTCTTTCACTTTCATCAAGAGGCTCTTTAGTTCTTCTTCACTTTCTGCCATGAGGGTGGTGTCATCAGCATATCTGAGGTTATTGACATTTCTCCCTGCAATCTTGATTCCAGCTTGTGCTTCCTCCAGCCCAGCATTTCTCATGATGTACTCTGCATCTAAGTTAAATAAGCAGGGTGACAATAGACAGCCTTGACCTACTCCTTTTCCTATTTGGACTCAGTTTGTTGTTCCATGTCCAGTTCTAACTATTGCTTCCTGAGCTTTGTCTAACTATTTCAAAATGCTCAAGGTAGGTAAGAGACCGGCGCATTGCTGTGCTTGGTGCTCAGCAGGCTCCTCTTGAGCAGCCACTGGTGGAACAGGGTTGGAGAGAGCAGCCCCCACCTCCCGGGCCATTCTGATCCCTAGGGAAGGGTTCTGGGGAATCTGCTACGCCACAACTGCTGCGCCCGGTCGTGTTTTATTTTCATGGCTCAGGAGCACAGGGTGAAGGAGCTCCTCGTTAAATGGAATGTCCTCTGTTAGGAGGGAGCAAGGTGGAAGGCATTAGGTGGAAGGATATTTGGGGCCAGCCAGGAGTAGGGTATTTGTTTTTTCTCTGCGACTCAGACACTTCTGGTAACCATTGTTCCCAAATGTGGTTTTTTGAAAACGTATTCTTTTCGAATTCCATGGGCAGCCCAGACTGATTTCGTCCGTCTAGGAATTTGAGGGGCCAAGAACAGAAATAACATTTTATGGGAGAAGGGGGATCAAAGCCAGCAGGCTTTTTGCAGAATCCACTCAGGTCTTGCACTTTTGGGATCACACCTCATTAACGCCCCCACCCCCCAGCCTCACCAGGTTGATTTTTAACAAGCTGCCCTTCTGCGTGCTCTGGTTTCTTGTCAATGTTTTCCAGGCAAACTGCTTCGCCTGGTGCTGGGACTAGTCCCCAGGGCCCTGACTGTAGCATACAAGGGGTCTTGTGCTGCAGGAGCCGACATACCATTACCCTTCAGCAGCCGAGGGCATTAGGGATTAGTTCCAGGACACTCATGGGTACCCAAATCTGCAGCTATGCAAGTACCTCATATAAAATTTGGCATAGGCTGATGGGGATTATACATAGGACTTCTTTCTCAATGTTCTTTTCCCCCCTTAAAGCAATTGTTTTGATGTCTCTAATGCTTTACAGTTCATGAAGCCCTTCAGTTTATCTATGTAATATCAACACAAATGGGCCAGGATTACTGTTTTCATTTTACAGGTGGGGTCACTGAGGCTCCGGGGCTTCCCCGATGGCTCAGTGGTAAAGAATCTGCCTGCAATGCAGGAGACGCAGGAGATGTGGGTTTCATCCCACGTCAGGAAAATCCCCTGGAGGAGGACACTAGGCAACTCAGTCCAGTATTCTTGTCTGGAGAATCCCATGGACAGAGGAACCTGGCAGGCTGCAGTCCATAGGGTCACAAAGAGTCAGGCACGACTGAAGCGACTAAGGCTCAGAGAGGTTAAGGGACTTGCCCATGACCACACAGCTAGAAAGAACAGAATTGGGAGTTGAACCCAAGTCCTGAGGCCTTGGTCAGAACCCTGCCCAGCAGCAGCCACCTCTGAAGGTGCGAGCCCTCAGCCCGTGTACCCTGACCCTGCCATAGCACCTGGGCTGGCTCACCACCTGCCTTCTTTACACGCAGCCAGGTCTCCAGGCCTCTCACGTTTCTGTCCTCTCCCTCCCCAACCATGGCCTGTTTCCTAGAGCCTCAGTTTCACCTATAACCACCAATTGCACGGTCTGAAGCTAACTTACTCTGAAGGGTGAATGAATGCTTCTCAGTCCCTCCCAAGTGAGAGTGGACAGAGCCCAGGGTTGGATATGAAGGACAAGTCCCAGCTCTGTAACTATACTGCCTAGGGCAAAGCTTAAGACACTCTGGGCCTGAGTATTTTCTTCTTTGACATGAAGGTAGTAATTCTGATATAAATAGGGTTTTAATGATCAGACAATAAAAACGATTTATCAGCTGCATAGAGGAAAGGAATTGTTAATATCAGCAATAGTAATAACTGCCTGAGACCTCACACTTTTCCTCTGAATGGTGTTTCATTCTCTCCATTTCACAAACGGGAACACTTTCTCAGAGACACTTTCTGACTTGTCCAAGATCACACAGTGAGTTAGAAGCAGAGTCAGGTCTAGATCTGAGCTCTGTTCATTCCAAGTTCAGTGTTCTTTCACTTGACAGAAGCCCAGTAGTTGCTTCCCAATATGGATGTCCGTCTTGTGGCTGAGTCATCCACACCTCTCGGCGTTCAGACAGTAGCTAGTGAATTCTTTCAGTAAGAACGGTTTCATGTTTTAGGATTGTTTTGATTGCAAGTAACAATTTATAGCTAAAACATAAGGAAAATGTGTGATATCACACAACCAACAGTCCAACGCCCCAAGTACTGGCAGATTCAGGGCTCAGTGTCACTGTCAGGAAGAGACAAGGTGGATGTGTGGCAGTTCCAGGAGATTCACACAGGCGGGATGGAGCCCTGGAAAGGAGGGGGTACTTCCTGCCAGTATCTCTGCTTATTAGTGAGGAAGACTTCTTAGAAGCCACCGCCTCTCTCCCAGCAGAATCCCCCTCATTGGCAAGGGGTGTATCGCAGGCCCAGACTAAACCCATCACTGGGCAGGGGATTACCAAGATTGGCCTAAGCTAATGAATACCCACTCCTGGGTGGGCCTGGAGCTCACATCACCTTCCAGAGTAGGTGGGCAGGTGAGCACCTAAGCAGTCAGGGCTCTGGCAAGAACCTAGAGCAATGCAGTCCAGTAGAACTTTCTACAGAGATGGAAATATTCTGTATCCGCTCTGTACAATACAGAGCAGTATGCCTACCGTACTGGGTGTGGGGCATCTAATATGCATGCGTGCTCAGTTGTGTCTGACTCTGTGTGACCTCATGGACTGTGGCCCGCCAGGCTCCTCTGTCCACGGGATTTCCCAGGCAAGAATACTGCAGTGGGCTGCAGTTTCCTTCTCCACGGGATCTTCCTGACCCAGGGATCAAACCTGTGTCTCTTGCGTCTCCTGCACTGGGAGAAGGATTCTTTACATCTGTGCCACCAGCGCTATGTAAGTACATGTATGTACATGGTGTATGTCTGTCTGTCTAGCCACTGGATAGGTGATCAACTCTTTCCCACAGTTAATGAGCTCTACTTTTCTGGGAATACTTATATTTTCTTTCCCCTAAAATGGAAAGAGAGAGTTTTTGTTTTTTGGGGGGGCAGCTCATAAACTGGTGGGTAGAGAGGGAGATAAAAAGCTTCTAGCAGGCTTGCCTGGAGCTGGGGCACCACAGTCTCCCCTGTCCTGGAAGACAGCTGTTTCTGACCGAAACTGCCTTTCTCTGTGGGCTTCCCATGTTACTGAAAGCTGGGAGTCCCAGGCCTAAGCAGCTCTCTGAAAGGAGGAAAAACTTCATCAGAATTCTTTCCAGCTTCGGGTCTTCATTGTATTTTTAAGGGCCAGATGCCATCACCCAGCCCCTTTCCAAAAACCCAAATGGCTTTCAAACAGGACAGAAAGGGGCTTCTGCTCTCCAGGAAAATCCTCCACCTCAAGTCATAAACAGCCCGGGGAACTCTACCCTAGAGCGCCCGAGCTATAAAGACCGGCTTTGTTCAGGGAAAGGGCCTGGGAGAGGCATCAAGTCTGAGCAGAGTGATTGCTTTCTCTCCTGGGGTCTGTGTGGGAGGGGGATGCCAGTGATCCTATGCCAAGCAGTGAGGCCCACCCAGGTGGCGGCAGACGGGACTGTGACCCCCATGGGCCTTGAACACAGAGCCAAGGTGGTGGGGAGTGTGGCCCAGGCTGGAGGATTTCGTCATAAACACCCTGTTCTGCTCCCAGGCAGACCACCTCTCCAAGCAAACACTTCCAAGTTCCTGCGGGACCCTGCCGGGCACTCTGGGTTCCTCCCCCACTTCCATACCTCCCTCCCTCCTTTTGTTCCAGAACTGACTCTCCACTCACCTGCCAGGATTCCTTACCTCCTTACTTCTGTTTACAACGTCTCCTCCTCATCCTTCTACATGGTCCTGGGCTTCTAACAAGGTCCACGTCAAAATCTGCCTCCTCCTTGAAGCTCTTCCAGATTTCCTCCCAGTATTAAACACTTTCCTCTCTGTCTTTGAGAGGTATGTCAGAACGATCTCAGTCTCCTGTACTTTCGAGTTCACATGTCTGTTATCCCATCCATTTATCTCTGGGTCTATTCTTCCTTTCTGCACTCCCACTCAGTGCCAGGCACATGTCCCATCTGAACTGGTCCTCAGCCCTATTGGTGAAGATTCTCTCTCTTTCAAGGTTTTGCATCAGTATAATCCTAAGAGCTAGCATTCACCAAGCACTTACCATGTATCTGACCAAAGTCAAAGTGTTTTATGGGCACTAATGCTTGCACCCTTACAACAATCTTATGAAGGAAACATTAAAAGTCTCCCATTTTCCAAGTGACAAAGTTAAGACACTGAGATGCTGAGTAACCTGCTCAGAGCCACATATCCAGTAAGTGGCAAAGCCCAGATATACCTCTGGACAATCTGTGTCCAGGATCTGTGCCCTCAGACCTCCCTGGTGTCCAATGGTTAAGAATCCTCCTGCCAATGACGGGGCCATGGCTTCAACCCCTGGTCCAGGAAGATTCCACACATGGGGGCAGGACGAGAGAACTATGCCCAGACACCACAACTCCTGAAGCCCGCATGCTCTAGAGCCCGTGCTCAACAAGAGAAGCCACCACACTGAGAAGCCTTTGCACCTCAACTAGAGAAAGCCTGTGCGCAGCGACAAAGACCCAGCACAGCCAAAACCAAAACAAAATCTGTGCCCTTTACCCTCCCGCTCCCACTCTCAAAGTGGTTGTGAACACGGCATCTGACTGGTGGGTTGGAATCAGGGCTCCACCTTCCCCTCTTATGTGACCTTGACGAGGTCGCTTATGAAACCTCATATGTGAAATAGGGGCTAAAAGAGAACCTATATCCCAGTGCTGCTTTCAGAGTTCAGTGAAAGAATGAGCTCCAAAAACTACACGGTGCTTACTATTTCTGCTGGGACCACTGGACATCCAGAATGATCCTGGTCATCTGCCGCAGGCCCAGGTATTGAAAGTCAGTCCCAGAGAAGTGCCCATGAAGGGTTCATGTGGACAAGTCCAAGTCAAGGGCCACCCCTGCCCGGGAGCCTGCCGAGGGCTGTCTGTGTGGCGAGGGGAGGGCGCCAGGGCCAGCACGGCCACCTAGCACCTCCTACACCCCAGAAACAACCCGCCCTAGATCTCACGGAACCACAGAGGCAAAATTCCAACATCAGAAAACAAACAAATGAAAAAAATACCTTGGAAACAATAGGCTTGCGGTTAGAGGCCCAGAGTGACAAGATTCCTTCCTGTCTCGTTTGAAAAGAACCAGCCACTCCGTCCCCAGGCTAACCCTGGTCTCTCAAGGTCTTCCTTGCAGACTGGAGAACTGTGCTGTGGGCGAGCACCACCTCAAATGATGTATGCATGCGGTCAAGACCTGGAGGTGACAAGCAAGAGTAAAAAGTGTCATGTTTGGTATGACATAGAAGGGTTTTGTGTGTGTGTGTGAGTTTCTGGAACATTTTTAAATAGGGTTATTATATCCCCTCAACTCCCATTAAAATACATTCGAAGAAAATAGTGTTGTTTCAGACCTATTTGCTGTGTTTGCCTGTGCAGTACGTGTTCCCCTGTCATCTGGGTAAATAAAAGCCCTCTCCTCACTCTTAGGCAATGGGATTCCAGGGTTCAGATTCCAGGCCTGGCTCCCAGGTTGGGCCTGAGACCCAATCCTGGACTTTGAGAGCATAAGACGCCCTGGGCCACAAAGGGTGGCTCAGAGATGAGCATATGACCCCAGGTGGCCCATTGAGACAAATTTCCGGGGCTGTTGTTTCAACAGTTGGGGTTGGTGGAATCCTTAGGCTGCTGGTGGCCCCTTGGAGAGGACTGAGACCAAATCAGCACAAGAGCCAGCTGAGGGCTGGTGAGGACAGCGGGTGTAGGTGTTAAGGTCATTGGCTTTGGAGCCAGCCTGCCAAGGCCAAATCTGGGCTCTATCACTTCCCAGCATTCGGATCTGGGTCAGTCTGCCTCATATTCCTCACCTGCAAAAATGGGGATAGGGATACCCACCTTCGGGTCATCGTGAGTATACACTGAGCTCAAATGCAAGCACTAAGTATTGGTTATTGTCAACATCCAACTGGGTTTTTGCCACTTGTAGCTGAAAGAGCACTCACTGTTTCCTGGAACCAGGGTTGGGGATATTTTCTAAAGCTGACATGTAGGAAAGCTGACAAGTGGCCCTGCCATAATGAAAAACTGTCCATAGGACCGCCTACCACAGTTATCAGTCCAGCTCTGCCCAACCACAGCCCCTCGGCTGCTTCACCCATCAGGAGAGCCAGTTCTGACCAGGCAACGCGTCCCCTAGGATGCTTTCCACCCACCAGGTAAGGATGGGCGCTAGCTGCCCTGGGTGTTCAGGGCCCCAGTAAGCCTGGACACAGATGTGTCCACTGTTGGGTCACAGCTTCTTTCTTCACCGACCCACTGGTCTCATTTGGAAGATGGGCCGCTGGCTCACTGCCCTGGCTGGCCCTGCAGGAGCCTATGCAACCAACACCTGCCCTGTTTAGCCCGTGGCAGCCTTGCCCCCAGCAATGGACTCTGTCCATGCACTTGAGGCTGGCTCCAAGCATCTGGGCATTCTGGAATTGCCAAAAAAAAAAAAAAAAGAAAAGCCCTGACACTCTCCTACCACAGGAAATGCCCCGAAAGGGTCCAAACCAAGAGCACGGCACAGTCAGTTACAGCGGCAGCCACTACTGATGCACCATGGGTTCCTTGACCAGAGAAAGGTCATGCAAAGCTGTGCCCTGGCCGGGGACGCGCCCACCCATTCAGCCAGTGCCCTCCTCTGCAGGGGTTGCTGCCCTCACACAGAAAGCTTGGGGCTCTTTTCTCTTGGCTCTGCCTCAAGTCCTGTGAGTGAATCTCCCTTTCCTGCAGCCCTGGCCAACTGCTGGCAAAGGCTGTGCCTGAGCTCCCCACCCAACCCAAGATCCCCGGCATTAGCTAGCTATTGCCGCATGACAAATTAAAGCTTATCGGCCTAAAACAGCAGACACTGACTGTCTCCCACAGTTTCCAAGGGGGAGGAACCTGAGAGCAGCTTGGCTGGGGGCCTCTGCTCATGAGGTTGCAGTCAAGCTGTCAGCCAGGGCTGCAGACATTAGAAGTCTTGTCTGCTGGAGGACCAGCTTCCTATCTCACTCATGTGGACGCTGGCAGGAGGCCTCAGCTCAACAGAACTGCTAATGACATGGCAGCTGGCAACCCCCGGAGTGAGTGATGGGAGAGAGAGACAGAGACAGAGATGCCCCAAGACAGAAGCTGCAGAGTCTCTTAACCAAACCTTGTATATGGCACACCTCACTTCTCACAAAGACCACCTCTGGCGCCAAGTGGAGGAGGCCCCACAGGGTCTGAGCAGCAGGAGGTGGGTCCTCCAGGCCATCTGAGAGAGAGGCCACCCCAGCCGCTCACGCCCTGCTCCCACCCCGCCCCAGCAGGCTTTGAAGTCAGAAAATGGGGGCAGGGGAAGGAGTATGACTCAGAGAAACAGAAGTTGGATGGTGACAGTAATGCTTCGGTTATCTAGACCCTCAGGCAAGAGACTTTGATTTTCATAACCTGATCAGATTATAGAGCCCCTTGAACTGGGCTAACATTCTGGCGGCAACAGGATGAAGTGTGATTCTGCTCAGAGCCAATGGATGGTAGGGGTATTTGGGGACCAGCACAGACTCTGCAGCTTTGAGAATAAAGTGGGTTTATAGCTGAGACTGCTCAGTGGGGCAGGGCCAGAGGTCACCGCGCTGTGCACGGAGCTGGGGGCTGTTTGCTCGCCTGGGGACCCCTCTTAGAGGCTGGAGGGCCAGTCTGAGGAAGATAGATCTCCTCCCGGAGGGGAAGCATTTTTTAAAAATGTATTTATTTAAATTGGAGGATAATTACTTTATAATATTGTGATGGCTTTTGCATACAGTAACATGAATTGCTCATAGGCATTCATGTGTCCCCTCTCTCCTGAACCCTCTCCCACACCCTCCCCACTCCATCCCTCCAGGCTGTCACAGAGCACCAGCTTTGGGTGCTCTGGGTCTTACATCAAACTCCCACTGGCTGTCTATTTTACATATGGTAATCTATGTATTCAATGCTATACTCTTAAATCATCCCACCCTCTCCTTCTCCCACTGTGTTCAAAAGTCTGTTCTTTATGTCTGTGACTCCTTTGCTGCCCTGCGGATAGGATCATCAGCAATATCTTTCTATAGTCTGTATATAATATATGTATTCCACATATATAACTATATATAATATATTATATTATATATAATATATTACCTATATAATATTCCATATATATTCCATATATAAAGATATTTGTCTTTCTCTTTTTGACTTCACTCTGTATAATAGGCTCTAGGTTCATCCACCTCATTAGAACTGACTCAAATGTGTTTCTTTTTATAGCTGAGTAATCTTCCATTGTGTATATGTACTACAAGTTCCTTATTCATTCATCTGCTAATAGACATCTACGTTGCTTCCACATCCCAGCTATTGTTAAGTAGTACTACAATTAATGTTGGCTTACTTGTGTCTTTTTCTTTTCTGGTTTCCTCAGGATATGTGCCCAGTAGTGGGACTGCTGGGCCAAATGGTAGTTGCATTCCCAGGGTTTCAAGGGCTCTCCATACTCTTCTCCATAGAAGTTGTACTAGTTTGCATTCCGGCCAACAGAGTAAGGGGGTTCCCTTTTCTCCACACCCTCTCCAGCATTTATTGTTTGTAGACTTTTTGATGATGGCCATTCTGACCGGTTTGAGATGCTACCTCACTGTGGTTTTGATTAGCATTTCTCTAATAATGAGTGATGTTGACTCTCTTTTCATGTGTTTGTTAGAGGTCTTTTGAGCACTGCCTTGAGGGAAGGGAAGGATTCTGTCAGAGACAGTGAGGACATCAGCACGGATGGAACAACGGAAGGAAGAATAGCGAGAGAAAGGACTGAGGAATCAGAGACAGCAGGGCGGCTTCCCAGAAGTCTTCCACCATCCTCGCTGCTGCACAGGCCACGTTTCCGCCTTCCTGGCTTCATGCACCTTTCCTCCTCATTTGCCCCACCGAATTTTAGGTTTCTGTGGATTGTCAGACGGGGTTTTTACTTCTCTTTCCCAGGTATTTGTTAATGTCTGCTCTGAGTTCCTGGAGCCTGTCCAGACCTCAGCAGTTCCACGCCAACCCCCATCTAGCTCACTGTCCCTTTGAACCCCCCTCTCACTACCCACTCCTGTCCATCTTCGGCAGCTGCTCATCTGGCCTGATACAGCTGCAGACACCATCCCGGAAGAAGCAGGGGGAGTGGCTGATCCAGAGCCAGCTAGCAAATTCCTAAAGCGTTAACCGATTGGTTTTCATCAACGACTTGAAAGTTCTGGACAGCCAGACACGTCTCTTCAGGGTAATGATATTTGCAGGCCCCAAGGCCTGTCTTTCAGCTCCTGTGCATGGCAACCCTTGGTCTCCTGATAACCATCACTTTAGGGTCTCAGTATCCCAGAGCCAGGCTCCCTGAAGCTTTCTCAGTCCTCCTGGAAATCTCCAGGGCTCGGGGTCTTACTGGATGAGACAAAATCTAGTTATTAGAAACTATGCATTTAGTCAGAAGGTACCAGGGGGTCCCAGGCTTAGGCCTGAGTCTCTGAAATGATCAGCATCCCCCTCTGTCTTCTTCACTTGGGGCTCTTTGGGGGCAATTCCTTCCTTCCTATCTCATAAGACGGGTGAGCGAGTGAGTCCATGAGACTGCAAGTGTGATGGTCAGATGATGCTGTTCTAACAATTCATAGAAGGTTGTGCTTCTTTGGTTCAAAGTTCCCCCATTATCTGTTTTTTCCCTTTGTACAGCATTCATTTCAGACCACCTCTCACCAAGCAGTTCAAAGGGCATGATTTAGAGGAATGATCAGTTCCTATCTGTGGTTACAGTATTGACGTTTGCAGTGCCCTGGAAGAGTACCAAATCCCCTGACGCAAACCCATGTAGTTATGCAAGCCCATGTAGCAAATTAACATGTGGCCAGGTCAGCTTCTGCCTTGTTCTGAATTCATTTTTCACTCCCACAGGTGACTTCTAAATAACAGCCAGGTCAAAGGGTTTGCTTTTCACCACTTTTCCCTCCTCCCTCCTCCCACCCACCCCACCTCTGACGCTGGTGAGGAAGCGCACAGATGATTTTCAGGGTGCTGAGGGTGCAACTTCCCTCCTCCCCTCTGAATGGTGCATCTGTGCAGCTGGGATCATTGGAACGGGGCCTATAGCATGGGCTGCAGCCTCCAAGTGAGTTTGCAGATGGGCCAATTTGAGGATAAGCATACGGAACTTACCTTCACATCTTCCAGAAGCTCCTGCATTGTTGCCAGGCAGAGCTGCTGTGGAGCCACAGGAGTGACTCTGACCACTGCTGTCCATTCCTTTCAAATTAAGACTCCCCATGGTGCTAAATGGGAGTATTAAGCAAATATGATCACATCCTGATGGGCCACTAAGGCAAGAGGGAGCAAGCAGGCACCATGTGAGCAGGGATCTACTTACTCTTTACGTTGGCATTCACTCATTCAAAAAATACTCTGAAAAAAAAAAAAAACAACTCTGTGTACTCGGTGTCAGGCCCTGGGGATGGAGTGGTAAGTGTGACTGCTGTGGTCTTGTTCTCACAGTGCTTACAGCCTGGTAGGGAAGTAGAAGGGTGGCCCAGAATTGCAGTACAGTGGACAAGAGTGGCTTGTACTATGGGAGTCCATGACGGGGCTCTGCTATGAGTCGAATTGTGTCCCCCCAGAAGATAAGCCGAAGTCCTAACTCTCAGTACCTGTGAATGTGACCTTACATAGGAATAGACTCTTTGCAGATGTAACCAAGCAAAGATGAGGTCTGTAGGGTGGGCCTTCATCCATTGTTGCTGGTGTCCTTATAAGAAGAGAAGAGACACAGAGACACTCATGGAGAAGGCCATATACGAGGAGGAGGCAGAGGCTGGAGAAATGTGTCTACACACCAAGAACTGGCAGAAACATCAGAAGCCAAGAGAAAGACATGGGACAGATTCTTTTCTAGAGTCTTCAGAGAGAGCATAGCCCTGCTGGCATCTTGATCTCGAATTTCAAGCCTGCAGAGCTGTGAGGGAATAAATTTCTGTTCTTTAAAGCCACTCAACTTGTGGTACTTTGTTCCCACAGCCATAGGAAACATAAAAGCATCAACCCAGAATACTGCATCAGAGAAGGCTTCTTGGAGGAAGTGACATTTAAGCTGTGATCTAAAGAACAGCATTGTAATCAGAACTGTTTTGTTTTTGCTTTCACTGTTCCCCAGATGGCTTCTACTTCTTAGGTCTCAGTAAATAAGTCACCTCTTCAGAGGCCTTCCATGCCATACTAGGTAAGTGGCCCTTCATTACCCTGTCCTATTACCCTGTTTATTTTCTTTATAACATACATCACAAACCATAATTATGGTGTTATTTGTAAATTTGTTCTTCATCTATCTTTCTCATGAAATCAGAATTGTGACCGGCAAAGAATCTAGAGTAGCTTGGTTGATAAAAAATCTGCCTGCAATGCAGGAGGCTCTGGTTCATTTCTTGGGTAGGGAAAATCCCCTGGAGAAGCGATAGGCTACCCACTCCAGCATTCTTTGGCTTCCCTTGTGGCTCAGCTAGTAAAGAATGCAGTGCAGGAGACCTGAGTTTGATCCCTGGGTTGGGAAAATCCCCTGGAGAAGAGGAAAGCTACCCACTCCAGTATTCTGGCCTGGAGAATTCCATGGACTATATAGCCCATGGGGGTGCAAAGCGTCAGATGCGACTGAGCGACTTTCACTTCACTTCAAGAATCTAGAGTTCCAAAGAATAAGGAGGAATGTCATGATCTGAATTGTGTTTTCTAAAGCTCTGGGGCTGCAAATGGAGGCTGGACTGAGTGAAAGCAAGACCCGGCATGAGGCCTGTGATAGCTACTGTGTGGGGGCAGGGAGGCTCGCAGGGAGACCATTTCTGTGGTCTGGTCAAGACATGATGGCGGCCCAGGCTGGAGCAACAGCAGGGAAAATGGAGAAAAGCAGGTGATGCTGGAGGCATTTAGGAAAAAGAATGGAGGAGACTGGTTCCTGCTAACGTGAGGGGAAGGGAGAAAGGGGAGAGGCAGGAAGGACACTCAGGATTTAGGGTACGGCAGTAGGGGGTTTGAGAAGGCATGCATTCCTAGATGCGGTGAGTTTGAGATGCTCAAGGAGCATCAGAACGACATGCTGGCGAACAACTGCAACATCTGTAGTTATGGCCTGACATTCTGGAGGCCACACTTGTCTGGATATACTGATTTGGAAGTCTTTGGCCTATAAAGAGGAATAGAGCCTTGGAGATGACTCCCAGGGAGCCTATGAATACAGGAAAATGAGAAAATGACCTTGGACAGAGCCCTGAGAAGCAGCAAACCATAAGGAATGATTAGAAGAAAGAAATCTGCAGAGAAACCTGGGAGGCAGTGGCTGGAGAGAGAGGAAGGAAACTGCAGGAGAGGTTTCATGAAAGCCAGGCAAAGAGCACTTGACAGAGTGAAAATGGCCTGCAGCAGCAAATGCTGCCTAGAAGCCAAGAAAAATGAGAAAAGGAATTTATCCCACCTATTTAAGAAAAAGGAGGTCATTGGTAATCTTGGCAAAAGCCACTGCATTATAAAAGGTGAGGGCAAAAGCAAGATTGCAGCGGGGAGCAAGTGGGTGAACACTGTATATGTGGACAGCTCTTTCTAGAGAAACTGGACTAGAGGTGGAAGATGAGGGTAATTCTTAGACAATTATTGGTGTTCAGTGGCTGAGTTGTGTCCCACTCTGCGACCCCATGGACAGCTGCATGCCAGGCTTCTCTGTCCTTCACTGCCTCCCAGAGTTTCCTCAAACTCATGTCCATTGAGTCAGGTGAGGGTGAAGAATAAGGAAGTGATGGAGAATGTGTTTGCTTGTTTCTCGTTTCTGGGCACAGAGGTACCAACCCTGAGAAGGCAAGTGGAGCTGGGATCCAGAGCCTGCAGAGAGGGAATTCTTGGGAGGAAAAGGCAGGGAAGAGAGTGGAAAGGGTCACTCTTAACGGTAAGAAGCCACAGCTCTGCAGGTGGGACAGAGCAAAAGGCAAGGGAACACAGAGATCTTGAAAGAGGCTCAATGCAAACAGGCCCCCAATCTTCCCCTTTCTCACCCTCTTGGCCCCGCCGAATGCCTACACATCCTTCAGAGATCGGCTTAATGTCACATCTTCAGCTATCCCAAGGCTTCCAGGAGGGACACAGTACCAGTGACATACACTCTCTTAGCACTCCACACTTCTCCTTCAGAGCACTTTTCTAGAAAAACGTAAGGAATAGACACTTGAGAGAACTACTCTCTTTTCCTGGAATTCCAACATCATCTCTCCATGCAAATTTGCTGTGGTAGGCAAATTAGTAGTCTCCCAGAGATGCCTGAGTACTCTTCCCAGGAACTTTGAATATTTTATTGTACATGGGAAAGTAGACTTTGTGGGTGTGATTAAGAAAAGGTCTTGAGATGGAGAGACTCTCTTGGATTATCTGGGTGGGCTCCGTGTTGCCACAAGAGCCTGACCCAGTGATCCCACTCAGGCATACACACCGAGGAAACCAGAATTTAAAGAGACACATGTACCCCAGTGTTCATCACAGCACTGTTTACAATAGCGAGGGCATGGAAGCAACCTAGATGTCCATCAGAAGATGAATGGATAAGAAAGCTGTGGTACATATACACAATGGAATACTACCCAGCCATTTGGCATTTGAATCAGTTCTAATGAAATGGATGAAACTGGAGCCTATTACACAGAGTGAAGTAAGTCAGAAAGAAAAACACCAATACAGTATACTAACGCATATATATGGAATTTGGAAAGATGATAACAATAACCCTGTATGTGAGACAGCAAAGGAGACACAAATGTAAAGAACAGTCTTTTGGACTCTGTGGGAGAAGGCGAGGGTGCGATTATTTGAGAGGGTAGTGTTGAAAAGTGTATATATGTGAAGTGGGTTGCCTGACCAGGTTTGATGCATGAGGCAGGGTGCTCAGGGCTGGTGCACCGGGATGACCCTGGGGGATGGGATGGGGAGGGAGGTGGGAGGGGGGCTCTGGATGGGGAATACATGTGCACCCATGGCTGATTCATATGAATGTATGACAAAACCACCACAATATTGTAAAGTAATTAGCCTCCAATTAAAATTAATTAATTAATTATTTTATTTAAAAAAAAGAAAAAGGAAGGCAGGAGGATCAGAGTCAGTAAAAGCGATGTGATCATGGAAGCAGAGTGAGTAAAGGAGATGAAAAGATGCTACACTGCTGGTTCTGGAGGAAGAGGCCATGAGCCAAGGAGTGCAGGCAACCTCTAGAAGGAAAGACAAAGGAAAGGACATGGGTCTCACCTGGAGCCTCCAGAAGGAATCAGCCCTGCTGGCACCTTGATGTTGGCCCAGTGAGACTGATGTTGGACTTCTGACTTCAGGACTGTAAGAGAGTGCATTTGTGTTGTTGTAAGCCACTAGGTTTGTAGAACTGTGTACCGGTAATAAGAAACTAACGCAGCTCTGTCCTGTTTTATTTTGCTTTTTGCTTTCATCACCAGTGTATGTGATATATGTCTTTAGATATGTGTGTATCTTGAGGAAATATGTAATGTAGTGCTCTTTACATGTATTTGCTTTTTTCTTTTCTTTCACAGCTATGCTGTGCTGATTGTGGGATCCTAATTCCCTGGCCAGGAATTGAACCCAGGCCCTTGGCAATCAATGTGCAGAGTCCTAATCATTGAATTGCGAGGGAATTCCCTATGTGTCTTTGCTTTTAATTTACATGAATGTTATGATGTGATCTAGCTGTCACAGTTGCATTTCTTTCTGTAAATGCTGTTTTTAAGACCTACCCCTAATTGTTTTATGCTCATGCAGTATGCTGCCCTTCCTGTGACATGGACTCCACAGGGCGCATTGACAACACTTGGCATGGAATCCTAGGATTCCTGCTCATGTCCTGCTGCTGCCAGCATCTCTGAGATGAACGTCCTCCCTTGTCTTCTCCATGGGCCTGTGGGTGAGTCCCTCTGGATTGTAAACCCGTGGTGGGCTTGTACTGCCCCAAATTCATTGACTAAGTATGACCAGGTCATTCTTCAGAATAGACGCTCCCACCTAAATAACTGGCTCTTGCTCTCCTACTTCTCCAACAGTGTCTGATATTACCCAGCTTTCTAATTTTGGCCGGGATTATGAGCGTCAGCGGGTATGTCATAGTTGTTTGAACTTATTCTTTAAGGGCCGTGAGCTTGTGTTTCTCTTCACATACTTCTTAGCTATTTGGCATTTTCCTCATGCAAATTGCTTATTTATCTCCTTTGCTAATTTATAAATTGACATTGGGTTGTGTATCTTGTTGATTTGCAAGAATTCCTTATGTATCTTTTGCTTCCATACTCCATTTAAGCTATTAAAAATATTTTCTCCCAGATCATCATTTGTTTAGCTTTGTTCATTGTGGTTTTTATTGAAAAAAATTGTTACTAATGATGTAGATAAATTATCCCTTTTCCCTTTTAAGGTTTATACTATCAGGGCCATGAAAGATGTCATTTCCCATGCCTAGACAAGATTTTCCTCTGGTATATCTTCTACAAGTTGCTTAAATTTACCTTTCACATCCAGCTGGTATTTACCTTTGTTATAAAGTTATATAATTTGATTTACAAATGTCTAATAAATTTTTCACTTGGTTAATCCCCACATAATTTATAGATTTGTTGCTATTGTGAATAAAAGTTTATTTTCTACTATATTTTCTAATTGTTGGTTGGTGTTTTAGAGGAATGTTAATGAGTTTAGTAGGTTGATCTTATATTCAGTCATCTTGAGAAACTATCTTAGCTCTATTGGTTTATCTGTTGGATATTAGTTTTTATTTGTTAATCATATTCTCTATCATTGATAGTTTCATTTGTTCCACTGCAATAGTTATATTGTAATCCTCATTTCTTTTTCTTATCTTAATCATTGACCAGGCCCTCCAGTACTATTAATATATTGAATAATGGTAGTCATCCCTGTTTTGTACCTTAACAGAAGAAGAATGTATCCAAACTATTAAGAAATTTATTGTTAAGAATATCTACCATAGGGTTTTACCACAGAAACTTTTTAGAGTTAAAAACATACCCTTCTATTCATAGTCTTTAAGACTTCTTATCACAAAGAGATGTGACCAACCAGCACAACGTTGTAAAGCAATTATTCTCCAATTTAAAAAATTGAAGAGATGCGACCTTTTCAAAAATTTTTTATCTGCCCATTGAGAAACATGTGGTTTTTCTCTCTTAGTTTATTAGATACATGGGTAGAGTTACTGATACTGGACCATCCTCACATTCCTGGCTAAACCTTTCTTAGTCATGATGTGCTGTTTTAAAAGTAATTTTGCTAATATTTTATGAAGAACTACCTGTGGCTCAGATGGTAAAGAATCTGTCTGCACTGTGGGAGACCCAGGTTTGATCCCTGGGTCTGGAATATCCCCTGGAGAAGGGAATGGCAACCCACTCCTGTATTCTTGCCTGGAGAATTCCATGGACAGAGGAGCCTGGAGTCACAAACAGCTCTGGAGTAACAGTATCTTCAGTTCCAGGCTCAGCTTCTTACTAGACGTGTGTCCATGGGCAAGACATGTTACCTCTCTGAGCCTCATCATCTCTAAAAGGAAACACTTGGAACAGCTAACATTGTGGGTTTATTACGAGCTAAGTACTTTACACAGAATAACTCATTTAAACCTTCGTAATATTGTGCGGGGGGCTTCCTTGGTGGCTCAGTGGTAAAGAATCCACCTCCCAGTGTAGGAGATACAGGTTCAAGCCCTGGGTCAGGAAGATCCCCTGGAGGAGGGAATGGCTATCCTCTCCAGTATTCTTGCTGGGAGAATCCCATGGACAGAGGAGCCTGGAGGGCTACAGTCCATGGGGTCACACAGAGTAGGACACAACTGAGTGACCAAACTGCAGCACTGCGCAGATGCAGTTGCAGAGGCACAAATAGGTCAAGTGAACTGTCCAAAGTCACACTGTAAGTCCAGAGTCGCCTGGCCAGAGGGCCCCTCCCTCATAGCTACTGTGTTCTGTTGACCCTCCAGGTGCAACTGTACCCTCCCTCACAGGGAAATCCTGGGCTGAGTGCTGATGCTCCCCACCCAGCATCTCGCACAGAGCACAGGCTCACTAGATGGCAGCTTTTTTTGTAGTAGTATGTAAAGCCTAAAGATCCCAGGAGAAATGTCTGTGGGACCCAAGGGTTTCTAGTATTGAATCTGTGCCCAAGCCTTCTGTCCTCAAACTGGCAGAGCCACCCTCCACGTTTGGCAGAGCCCTGCCCACAAGATCTCTTTTGATCCTCATGCCCCCTGTTTTCCCTGCCCTACCCTCCAGCGCTCCCCGGAGGTGTGTTAACCAGAAGGAGCTGGGATGTGCTGAGGCACAAATAATCCCCTGATCTCAGCGACTCTTCACAGCCAAGGCTTTCTTCTCCCTCACTGCAGAATCCAGTGCAAGCTGGGTGGCTTTGTTCTGTGTCATGACTCCTTCATCCTGAGCTAGACATTCTCCGTCTCCTCCAAGGGAGAAAATAGGGCTGCCGGAACACGTGGATTTTTTAAGGCTCAAGGCTGGGATAGCTGCTTCGCTTCTACTTACACTCCAGTGAGAAGAACTCACTTCTAAGCCCTTGACCTGACAGCGAGCGAGCTGGGAGTAGTTCTCTGTGAACTCAGAAAGAAGGCATGGTAGAGTGAATATAGCGCATTGTCTCAGCCACAGAAGGCACTACTATTCCCATTGTACAGATGAGGAGACTGAGGCTTGAAGACGATGTAATTTACCCCAAGTCACCTGGCTCAAGGATCTTTGACTCCTGTATTAGGATTTGTGCCTCAGTGTGGAAGGCGTGCCTCCCTGCTCCCTTCTCCAATATCACTTTCCTTTGTCCACACCCGACTGATGGCAAAGTTGATAGCAATATCAGTGCTGGCTATCTACCAGGTACATACTAAGTTTTTAGATATCTCATTTCTTTTCATCCTCATGAAAGGAGGCTTTCAGCCTCTAAAAGTTGGGCTGGGGGGAGGTTGCATGCAGGCCGAATGCTCCCAGGAGGGAATGTTCCCAGGAGAGAAGAGGAAACTGAGGCTCTGAGTGTGGGAGTGACTTGCCTGTGAGTGGCTGGACCAAGCCTCCCTCCCAGACCTGCCTGGCTCCAAGCCTGTGCTCCTCACCTCTATTCTGCACTGAAAGTTGGCCAGTGTAGCCTAGTAGTCAGATGTCTAACTCCCCACCCTACGTGGCCTGCCAGAAACACCTTTGCGTTACTTGGACTGGCCCGACATTCTCACTGGGAGAAAATGAAAACTCCCACCATGTCTGCCTTTTGGCGGGGGGCGCTGCTGAGGATCAAACGAGTGGAAGAATATATTTAAAAGGTCAAATTGTTCCATAAGTGGAAGAGATTTTTAATATCCTCCAAACTCTGCTTTTCTCTACTTCTTCCTGATCGGGACAAAGGCAGTGATTATCTGAGGGGCACAGCGGGGTCTGTCTCTTGGCAAGGCATCTTCCCCCAGCCTCCTGGGGCTTTTCCAGTTTTCAGGCTGTTCCCAACGACCCCGAGAAGACTGCCACCGTTTCCCTCTGCAATGATGGAAATAATTAGCTCCTTTCTTCCTATTTGGACAGTCATGCCTCGTTGGGCTCTTAAATATGATCTTTGTTTGCAGTACATTTTCAGCCTCTCACAGGTTCTATTTTTACTTCTCTTGCTAGAGGAGCTCTGGGGGAGGGGACCCAGCACAAAGGGCCCTAATTAATTTCCCCCTGCCTCTGAATAGTTTTTCAAAGTATGTGTTTGAAAGGGATATTAAAAAAAGAAAATTCCATGACTCTGAAGGCAGATTCCAACATATTTCTCACTGCTTTCCACTTGGAAAGCTCCCGCCCCTGCCAGCGGTGGCCTGGCTCAAAAGTTCTGTTTTGCAACTGGTAGCTCTGCTCCTCCTCCCACAAAGGACAACCGCCTTCTCCTTCCAGCCCCTCAGGCCACAAGCCGCCTTCGATTTCAGAGTCTGAAGGCCCAGGGAGGAGATGGTCCTGGCGAAGGGCCGGTAAGAGCTAAAGGAGGCCTCCAAGAGCCAGAATCATGAAAGCATAGGACTGAGCCTTTGGAAAAACCATTAAGGCAGATTCCTTTGCCCTGAATCCCCATTCCCAGAGAGCTGCCCAGCCAAACCATATATGTTGGACAGTGATTTATTATCAATCTGTCCATCCCGGCTTTGAAATCACAGCCCTTGTACTGCCTGGGTCTTCCCATGGCCACAGGAATCCTGAGCACACCAGCCCAGGGTGACCAGAAGCTTCTGTGACCTAGAACACCAGCCTGGAGGGAGGCAGCTTCATTCTTGGAGAGTGATTCCGGTTTTCACATTTCTCATTGAAAGTTATTTCGAAAGAGCAGATGCTTTTTGAAAACACAAGGAAATGTTTTCCCATTTCCAGCTTTCGGTTGCCAGCATTAGGCTGCAATTTCCTGGGATGAATCTGAAACCTAGAAGGGAGGTTAGGGGCCCTCTGAGATGAAGGGCCATCTCCGGCATATGCCCACCATAAGTAGTTCGTACTTTAGGATTTTGGGCCCTATCCCCGACGAGATGCAGTTCCTCTTAGTGAAAGGCGCGGATGACAGTGACCTAGGGACACACTCCCCTCTGCCCTCCCCTGTTTCCCCGCTGCTGCTTCTCTTCTGATCTGGCCTTGTTCCCTTCTTTCTGTCTTGCCTACTCCCACACACCCTCCATTTGCTCCCAATTTTCTTGTTCTTTTTTTAAATTAAAAAAAAATACTGTATATATATTGGTCACAAGGCGTGTGAGATCTTCGTCCCCTGACCAGGGATTGAACATGTGCCTTCTGCATTGGAAGCTCAAAGTCTTAACCACTGGACTGCCAGGGACATCTCCCAATTTCCTTGTTGCTGTTTTTTTTTTTTCCCCCCTCTTCTCCCTTGTCTCTTGTCTCTTTTCCTCTTGCCTTTGGCCTCTGTTCCCCTTGCTCCTAGGAAGCAGTGCCCAGGGCTTTTTTTCTGCGCTGAGTTCAGTCAGCAGCTCTGCAGTCTTGCTCTAGAATTGGGACCATCTGGGCATGAGCTTCAGCTGCAGCTGGAGAAACACACTCCGGGCTGCTCTCCACCCTAGGGCTTCCCAGGGGCTTCCTAGTAACCCTGCGATGACCTTTCCTGCTTCTTTCCGATGAAGCGGGGCAGGTGGCTGGGGGTGCACTGGCTGAAGGAAAGAAAGGTCTTCTCTGTATAGCTGTGAACGCTGAGGGGTCAGGGGGCTGGTAAAGACTCAGGGCAGGCTCGGTGCACGGCTCCCTCAGTCGGTGCCCTGAGATGACCTGCAGCCTAGCAGGAGCCTGGGCAGGGCCTCTGCTCTCTGGTCACCGATTTCAGACCGCACACCCTGGCTGGCTAGCTCCAGCCCAATCCTGCATAAACAAGAGCAAAGGCACAGAGAGCACACAGAGCCCCAGGGAACCCCGCTCATCTGGGGAGCCCCTGACAGGCTGTTCATCATGCCCGAGCACAGGACCGCTGCTGCAGGGTCACTTCTGCTGTGCCTGTGCCACCCCCACCTCACCCCGGGACAAAAGTATCCTGCAGAGGGCGCCCCAGGAGAACCCAGGCCCGGTAGCCTACAGACGTGGCCAGGACAGACCAGGGCTCGGGAGATCTGACTTCCTAAAGTGTGCAAATGCACCGAAGCACACATCCATAAATGTGTGTGGTTGGAGTCCCAGAAGGAGAAAAATGAAAAAATGGGGCAAAACTCAGCTTAGAAAAGACAATGGCCCTGGATTTTCCAAAACGATGTTACTTCTATTTTGTTAATTTAATTTGATTTAATTTTCTAGCCTTATTGAGATGTATTTAACAAATAACCGTGTATCAGTTTAAGATACAATTTGCTAATTTGGTACATTCATATATTGTAAAATGATTACCAACATAGCTTAGCTGACACCCGCGTCACATCACATAATTACCATTTCTTTTTAGTGGTGAGCACATTGGAGATCCACTCTTATAGCAGCTTTCAAGTATACCACACACTGTTGCTAACTGTCGGCACCCTGCTGTACCTTAGATCTCCAGACTTTATGCATCTTATAACTGCAGGTTTTTACAGCTGACCGTGTCTCCTCTTTTCCCCCACCACATATTCCTAGTAGCCACCAGTCTGTTTCTGTGAGTTCCGCTTTTTCAGATTTCACATATTACACAGTATATCTCATTCTCTGTCTTACTTATTTCACATAGCATAAGGCTTCCAAGGTCCATCCATGTTGCTGCAAACAGTAAGCAGGGCTCCAGCATTAAGTAGGTTCTTTTTTCTCTCGCCTGTGTATTTATGTCCCACATCTTTATTCATTCATGTGTTTGATGGCCAGGTAGTCAGTTTCCATATATTGGCTATTGTGCATAATATTAATTCAATTTACACCCCAAAGACCTAGGCAATCTGGTCTTATAGGCTGTTCTCTTAATCACTCTGTAATGCAGTCTGTATAAATATGGATATTTAAATATTATGACTGTCTTTTCATTACTGATATTGGTCATTTGTACCCTCTCTTGATTCGTCTTTCTGGAGGTTTATCAATTTCGTTAGTCTTTCCAACAACTGACTTTGTTGATTTCCTTTCATTGTTTATATCTTGTCTCACTAATATCTGCTCTTATATCTATTATTTCCTTCTACTATTTTCTTTGGGTATAATTTATTATTCATTTTTTAATTTCTTGAGATGGATACTTGTATAAATGATTTTCAGCTTTTCTTCTCTTTTAATATAGGCATTTTAAGGTAATAAATTTTCCTCTAAGTATAGCTTTAACATCATGAGTTTTGATATGTCATATTTATATCATTCATTTCAAACTGCTTTCTAATTTCTCTTGTAATTTTTTGATCCATATATTATTATATGAAACATAATGATTAATTTTCAAACATCTGGGAATTTTCCAGTTATCTTTTCTTAATTGATTTTTTAATTTAGTACCCTAAGGTCAAAGAATATACTTTGAGTCATTTCTTCCACTTGAACTTTGTTGAGCTTTGCTTTATGGTCTAGCCTGTGGTCAGTACTGGTACATGTTTCATGTGCGCCTGAAATAAATGTGTTTTCTATTGATGTTAGGTGCAGGTTCTATGTATGCCAATTAGATGAATTTTGTCAGTTGTGTTGTTTAGGTCTCTATATCCTTATAGATCTGTGTTGTTATTACTTGATTCCTCAGTTACAAAGAGATATACTGGAACCTCTCCTTATAATTGTGATTTTGTCTGTTTTTCCTATGGGTTCTATTAATTTTTGCTTTATATATTGTGAAGCTCTGCCATTAGGTTCATAAGAATTTAGGACAGTTGAGTCATCCTGATGGGATTGGCACTTTAATCATTACAAAATGTCTCTCTGATGCTAGAAATGCTTCTTGCCTTAATCTCTACTTTCTCTTCACTACTGTTTACATAGTTTATTTTTTTCTGTCCCTTCAGCTTCACCGTGCCCTCATTTTAGGCTGAACCATTTGAAACTGCCATTTTTGTAAGTCAAAATACGGCTGCATGTTGGTCTTTACATATGTTTCAACTTAATAGTTAAGGTGAGTTTCTTGTAAAACACTTATGTTTTAGAAAAATATCTAGTCTGAAAATTTATGTCCTTTAAGTGGAGTATTTATGTTATGGCCCATACATTTCTTTTTTGTTTAGTCTCTAAATTGTATCCGACTCTTTTGAGACCCCATGGGCTGTAGCCCACCAGGCTCCTCTCCCCAGGGGATTTCCCAGGCAAGAATACTGCAATGGGTTGCCATTTCCTTCTCCAGGGGATCTTCTCCACCCAGGGATCAAACCCACGTCTTCTGAGTCTCCTGCACTGACAGAAGGATTCTTTTACTACTGAGCCACCTACCTCTCGTCATTATTTTCCTTTTTGACATTTAGCTGGAGTATTTAGTACTTTGACTGACACATTTGGTTATATACTTACCATCTTTACTGTTTTTTTTTTCCCTATTTTATGTTCCTTTTCCTTTTGCAATAATAAAACACACTTCATTATTCCATTTACCCATTCGCTTGTCAATTTGACATTCTTTTACTATTATTTTAGAGATTGCCTTAGATTAATTTATTGTAGTCTAATCTATAGAAACTAATCCTTCTGTAAATCCTTAAACAGTGCTAGAAGCTTAGAAGACAAATTCCATTTACTCCCTCCTTTCTGTGTTGTTGTTAGGCACTTCAATTCTGTGTGTATGTCATATTATATTATCTTATAATTCAATATTCATTTAGACTTACTCACTCTTTTACCCTTTCTATTGTTCTTCATTCCTTCCTACTTGTTCTTTTTCTCCCATCTGGGATCATTTTACGTTTTCCTGAAGAATTCACTGTAGTGTTTATTTTAGTGCAAGTCTACTGATGCTGAATTCTCTTGGTTCTTGTCTGTCTGGAAATAACTTTATTTTGCCTACACTTTTTCAGGATTTTTTTCCCACCTGTACAGAATTCTAGATTATATTATTATCATCATCATTATTTTAGCAATTTGAAGAAATCATTGCATTTTTTTCTGGCTTTCATCTTATTATTCTGCTTTGAAAGGTATGCATCTTTTTACCCCAAGCACTTTCTTCTTCTTTGATGTTTAGAGATTCACTGTGATGTTCCTCGGTGTGATTTTCTTTGTACAGCAATGAGAAAATTGCCAAAGTCCTGCTTGGACTTTGTAGCGCTTCTTAAATCTCCAGCTAGAAGTCTTGTCCTTGTTGGAATATTCTTGGTCATTATTTCTTTAAATATCACTTTTCTATTCTATCTTCCCCTTCTGGGATTTCAATTATGTGCATATTTGGATGTCTATTTAAACATTCCGCCATATCCTTTGTGTGTCTTATCTTCTTTTCAGTCTTTTTGTTTGTTTTGGACTTCAGACTGGATATTTGCTAATGACTTCAGCACAGTTTAACTAATTCTCTTCAGCTGTCTCAATCTGCTGCTGCATCATCTGTTGTATTCTTAATGCCATGAATTGCATTATTTTTCAGTTTTAGAATTTCTATTTTGTTGTTTAATACAATTATAGTTCTCAAGTAAAATTCTCCATTTTGTTATCAATAGAACGTTAATCAGAGTTATCTGAAAGTCAGTGTATCTGATCATCTAACATCTAGGCTCTCCGGGGTTTGTCTTTCCCATTCGCTTTTCTTGTCTGTCTCTTTTCTTGGCCCTGTGACCCGGTGCACCTAGTACTTCCGATTGGCTCCTGGTGAGCTTGTCTCTAAATTTGTGGAGGCTTTGGAGGATGTCGCCCTCTTCTATAGAAGACTCACCCCACCCCCTAGTGGGAGCTGGAGCAGGGGTCTCCAGTCCACTTCAGATCAGCCGAGGCTGAATGACTGAGGCCTGGTATCAGTCTTTGTAAGAGTCAGCCTTCCTCTGGTTAATCTTTTAGATAGTACCCCTCCAGGGGTCCCAGCTGAGAGTCTGGGTCCTTTATCCCTAGCAAATCCTAAAATCAGATTTTTATCTCCCAGGAAATTTGGATGCTTTCAGCCTCCTTTTACTTGGCTTCTTACTCTACATAGGATATTGACAAAGAATTCAAGGAGAAAATTGCCAGTGGCTAGGCTCACTTCCCTGTACCTCCACTGTCTCTTGGATCTTGGGTCCTCAAGTCCTATCTGCCTTGGAAGCCCAAAACTGTGCTTTTTGCTTCTCTGCCCTGTGAGATGGCCTGAACTCTGCTGGCTTCTCTGCCTGTTTGTGAGAAACCTCTGCCAGGTCCCTCAGCTTCTCACCCTTATGCCAAATGCCCCAAAGGGAAAAGTGATGATCAAATGTTCATGTATTCAAAGGTCTTTTTTCCTCCAAAATCCTGGCCCTTTAAATAACGGCTGCCTTGGTAGTCCTACGACTCTTCACAGAGATTTCTAATTTTTTTTTTTTTTAATTCAGCATTTTCAGTTGGTCTCAGTGAAAACTATTATCTGGTATAAACTACTCTATCATAGCTCACAGTCAATCCCCACCTTTACATCTTTTAAAATCTTGTTTTAATACTTTTCAAGTTAACTGAAACTATTGTTTTTCCTAATCCCTTCTTGCTATTCTGTGAGAGCATAAACAAATAAATCATGAATATTTTCTTATACTTTTTGCTGAGTTGTCTTAGGCTTATCCTCCCCGTCATATTCTAATAAGTGAACTTTGTAATTTTATTGTATTTATATTTTATAAACAAACAACCGAAACATTGTCTTCTTTGAATCTCACTCTGCTCCTGTAAATAGAAGTAACTTTTTCCTATTTTGAAAATCAGGATGTGTAAGCTGCCTAAAATTCATGTAACAAGGAAGTTACATGAATTCTTGAATGAATGCTGCTAAATAAGCAGAGGAACCTTAACTAAAATATGGTTACTCTAGCTTGAAGCCTAGCAACGGTTCGTGCTTCTCTTTTGTGGTGGACTCCTTGAAGCCAGAACCTTCTTCTGAATATTCCGTCAGGCTCATCAAGGGCCTGGGTGCACAGCTGACCCTCTGGGAGCCCTTGCTGAACTGATTTACTTTGTGTTGCAGCCGCTGATCAGGAGTGGAGGCTCCCAGGATGACACTGGCCCCTAACTATTGCATCAGATTGCATTTTAAAAGAATCAGAGAGAAATAAACTAAATGTTTGTGCCAAAAGAAACCCACAGGAATTTATGAGAAATACAGCATAAATTCGCTGAACCTCTGACTCAGTATTTGTTCTCTGTCTTTTATTTAGGCACATCTGGGTATAACTAAATCAGACAGATCTGTCCCTCTCAGACAGGCAGCAAATCCAGCAAAAGGAAAAAAAAAAAAAAAACCCACTAAAACCCAAAAATAAAGCAAACTGACATCATTTAACAGTTAATGGAGACTATTATGGTCTAAAATGACAGGCATGTAGATTGAAGCCATTTCTGAAATCAGTCATTCAAAATTTGAGGAGTGGGGAAAATACAACCTTTTTAAAAATCAATTTGGAAGCATTTGAAAAGAAAAGAGCAGTCTGTGAACCATTACTGAGAAAGTCAGGAAGAACTACAGATGTTTTGAAGCAGATTACTGGTGAGCTTGTCAAAATCTGGAAAAGAATAGCATCCCCTTATTCTGGGTCATAGCAGGATTCAAGGCTTTATGAGTTACCAAGCTGGGAGTAACTCAACTCTTGACAGAGTTTGGGGAAAATGTTTTTCATTTGTTAAAAAATGGAAATGTGATTTCTGTAATTTGTTCACTCAGTGAAAATCTCCGAACTCCTATCTCAGATTTAGCCTAATTCACATCTGTCCACAGCACAGAAACTGCAATCCATGAAGATCGAAATTGTCAGCCTTGGTTATATTGGGCTCCTGGCTAGACAATAAAACTTTGTGGATTTTAAAAATGGTTTTAATCAAGTTTATTGGGGTATTATTTATATTATGTATTATGTATATATAGTAAAAGGAACTCATTTAAAGTTGTACATGGGACGTACATGGGACTTTCTTGGTGGTCCAGTGGTTAAGAATCCACTGCAATGCAGGGGACACGGGTTCAATCCCTGGTCAAGGAGCTAAATTCCCTCATGCCACAAGAAACTAAGGCCACATGCCGCAGCTACTGAGCTTTCATGCTCTGGAGCCCTCACACCGAAACTAAGGATCCCGGGTGCCATAACCAAGACCTGATGCTGCCAAATAAATGAATATTTTTAAAAAGATAAGTGTAAAGTGCAAAGAGCTTTAAACAAATATATATATATATATATATATATATAGTCATGTAAACAACATCAAAATCAAGATAAAGAACACTTTCTTCACCCCCAGAAGTATGCTTGTGCTACCTATTAATACCAGTCAATCAGAGTGATTGAGAGCCAGCCCTAGGCAGCCACTAATCAGCTTTTTGTCACTATAGCATAGATTTGTTGTTTCTATAATTTCTAGAGTTTCAGAGGAATGAAATCCTAAATAAGTTTTCTTTTGTCCCTGGCTTCTTTCACACTACATAGTTATTTTGCGATTTATCCATATGGTTACATTTATCAATAGTTATTCCTTTTAATTGCTGAGTCATATTCCCTTACATGTATGTCTCACAATTTATGCACTTCCTAGTTTATGGAGATTGTGGTAATTTTTAGTTCTGGGCTTTTATTAACCTGCTATCTTAAGCTGTTCCTTGGATTGCAAAGAGATCAAACCAGGCAATCCTAAAGGAAATCAACCCTAAATATTCATTGAAGCTGAAGCTTCAATACTTTGACCACCTGATGCAAAGAACTGACTCATTGGAAAAGACTATGATGCTGGGAAAGATTGAGGGCAGGAGGAGGAAGGGACGACGGAGGATGAAATGGTTGGATGGCATCATCAACTCAGCGGACATGCGTTTGAGCAAACTCCGAGAGGTAGTGAAGCACAGGGAAGCCTGGCATGCTGCAGTCATGGGGTCACTAATGACTTAGTGATTGAACAACAAGCCGCTAACAAACATTTCTGTATGAATTGTTCATAGATGTAGGTTTTCATATCTCTTGGGTAAATGCTTAGGAGTAGAATTGCTGGGCCATATGATAAATGTCTGCTTAATAAAACTGCCAAATTTTTTTGAAAGGTTGGTATCATTTTACATGGTCACGAACTGAATTCCACATCCTTTCAGTTCTTAGAATTGTTGGTTTTTAAGCATTAACCACTAGTGGGTGTGTTATTATATTAATATCTCAGTGTGGTTTTTTAATTTTCATTTTCCTGATGACTAATGATGTTGGGCATCTTCTCACATGCTTATTGGCCAATCATGCATCTTCTTTGGTGAAGTGTCTTTTCTAATCTACTGAACATTTTTAGTTGCTTTTTCTGTTATTGTTGAATTCTAAACATTCTTCATAGTTTCATGATATAAGTCCTTTGTCAGATGTATGTAAAGTGAATATTTTATCCCAGCCTGTGTCCTGTCTTTTCACTTGTTAAAGAAGTTTTCAAAGAGCAGAAGTTTTTAATTTTGATAAAGGTTGTTATGAACTGAATTGTATTCCCCCTAAAATTCATATCCTGAAGCCCTGTGCCCCAAGTGGCTATATTTGAAGACAGGACCTCTACAGTGGTAATTAAGGCTAAATTATGTAATAAGGGTGGGGCCCTAATCCAATAGAACTGGTGTCTTCATAGGAAGAGGAGGAGACACGGAGATGCTCAGACATAGGCAGAGGCTGTGTGAGGACACAGTGAAAATGTAGCCATCTGCAAGCCAAGGAGAGAGGCCTCAGTAGAAACCCACCTGCTGGCACCTTAATCTTAGACTCCTAGTCTCCAGACCTGTGAGAAAACCAACTTCTGATGTTTTAGCCACCCAGACTGTGGTATCGTGTTGTGAAAGGTCTAGCAGACTAATGCAAAGTTCAAGTTATCGATTTTTTGTGTGGGTTTTTGCTTTTTCTTTCCTAGCTAAGGGTAATCTTTGCTTACCCTCAAATCACAAAGATTTTCTCCATGTATTTTCTGCAGGTCTTGTAGTTTTATGTTTTACCATCTGGTATTTTGTTAATTTCTGTATGTAATGTTCAGTAGAGATTGAGGAGTTGTCTTCCCATATGGACATCTAGGCTTCCCTGGTAGCTCAGATGGTAAAGAATTAATCTACAGTAAGAGAGACCTGGGTTCGATCTCTGGGTTGGGAAGATCTCCTGGAGAAGAGTAAGCTACCCACTCCAGTATTCTGGCTTGGAGAATTGCATGGGCAGAGGAGCCTGGCAGGCTACAGTCCATGGGGTTGCAAAGAGTCAGACATGACTGAGTGACTTTCACTATGCACATGGACATCTAGATACTCCAGCACCATTTTTTAAAAGACTGTCCTTTTCTTTTTTGAACTATGTCAAAAGTAATTGACCATCTGCGTTATTTTTGACTCTTTATTCTGTTCCACTGATCTATATGACTACTTTGATGCCAGTAGCACACTCTCTTGATAACCATAGGTTTACAGTGGACATTAAAACCAAGTGATACAGGTCCTTCAACTTTTCCCCCAAAGTTGCTTCAGCCATCCTAAGTATTTGACATTTCCATACAAATTTTAGAAGAAGCTTGTCAATCTCAGAAAAAAAAAAAGACCTTCTCGGATTTCATTGGGATTGCCTTGAATCCATTGGCCAACGTGAAATGGATTAACATCTTAACAGCATTCCAATCTATGAACATAATACAGCTCTCCATTTATTTTGGCCTTATTAAATTTCTCATAGCAATGCTTCATAAGTTTTAAGTACAGGTCTTGCATATATTTTTTGTCAGATTTATCCCTAAGTTTTTCCTAAATTTATCCCTATGTATTATTAAAGTGATAATACTCTCCAAAAAAGTATTATTTGATACTACTGTAAACGGTGTTTTGTTCAGTTTTGATTCTGAGTTGTCACTGCTAGTAGAGAAAAGCAGTTGCTTTTTGTGTATTGGCCTTTTCACCATGCGAAATTCACTTTTAAGAGATCCCCTATATGTAGAGAATCATGTCATATATACATGAAGAGAGTTTTGTTTCTTCCTTTCCAATCCAGATGCCTTTTGTTTCTCTTTCTTTCCTTTTTGCACTGAATTGGATCTCTAGGACAATTTTGAGTAGAAGTGATACAAGCAGACATTCATCTTGTTTCTCACATCAGAAGGAAAGCATAATCTTCCATAAAATTAACTGATCCTCTCTATCAGGTCAAGTAAGTTCCTTTCTGTTCCTAGCTCACTGAGAATTTTTATCATAAATTGTTGAATTTTCTCAGATACTTTCTCTGTGTCTATTAAGATGGTTATATGGTTTTCACCCTTCATTTTATAAACATTGTGAATCTCACTGATTAATTTTTGAGTATTAAAGCGACCTTGCATTCCTGGGATAAGCCTTACTTTTACATGGTGTATTATCCCTAAAAATATCACCAGTTCTATTTGCTTATATTTTGATAAGCTTTTTTTTAGTGTATTTTCATGAGTGATACTGGGCTTCCCTTGTAGCTCAGAGGTTAAAGCATCTGCCTGCAATGTGGGAGACCCAGGTTCGATCCCTGGATTGGGAAGATCCCCTGGAGAAGGAAATGGCAACCCACTCTGATATTCCTGCCTGGAGAGTTCCATGGACGGAGGAGCCTGGTAGGGTCGCAAAGAGTCGGACATGACTGAGCAATTTCACTTTCACTTTCATGAGTGATGCTTGCCTGTAGTTTTCCCCCCCCCCCCCCCGCCCCATGGTGTCTTTGTGTAGTTTTAGTGTCAGAGTATAATGGTCTCATAAAGATTTGGGACATAAAGAGTTCTCTCCTTCTTTTTTATGAAAGAGTTTGTTTAGAATTGGTATGATCGCTTTCTTAAATGTTTGTCAGAATTCAATAGTGAAGCCATCTGGATCTAAAGTGCTCTGTTTTAGGGATAAGCTTTTAAATTACTAATTCAATTTCTTTGATGAAATATGTATTATGCTTGAGGTTCCAATTTCAATTTCAATGTTACTACTCAAATGTGAGCAAAAACTATATGCAGAACTAAGAAACCACACAAACGACTTAATTAAACATTAATACATTCAAAAGCAAAGGAGAAAAGGGAAGTATAGCCATTTGAATGCAGAGTTTCAAGTAATAGCAAGGGGAAATAAGAAAGCCTTCCTCAGAAATCAATGCAAAGAAATAGAGGAAAACAATAGAATGGGAAAGTCTAGAGACCTCTTCAAGAAAATTAGAGATACCAAGGGAACATTTCACGCAAAGATGGGCACAATAAAGGACAGAAATGGTATGGACCTAACAGAAGAAAAAGATGTTAAGAAGAGGTGGCAAGAATACGCAGAAGAACTACACAAAAAAGATCTTCACGACCCAGATAACCACAATGGTGTGATCACTCACCTAGAGCCAGATGTCCTGGAATGAGAAGTCAAGTGGGCCTTAGGAAGCATCACTGCCAACAAAGCTAGTGGAGGTGATGGAATTCCAGTTGAGCTGTTTCAAATCCTAATAGATGATGCTGTGAGAGTGCTGCACTCAGTATGCCAGCAAATCTGGAAAACTCAGCAGTGGCCACAGGACTGGAAAAGGTCAGATATCATTCCAATCCTAAAGAAGGGCAATGCCAAAGAATGCTCAAACTACTGCCCAATTTCACTCATTTCACACGCTAGTAAAGTAATGCTCAAAATTCTCCAAACCAGGCTTTAAGAGTTTATGAACTCTGAACTTCCAGATGTTCAAGTTGGATTTAGAAAAGGCAGAGGAACCACAGATCAAATTGCCAACAGCCGTTGGATCATCAAAAAAGCAAGAGAGTTCCAGAAAAACATCTGCTTCTGCTTTATTGACTATGCCAAAGCTTTTGACTGTGTGGCTCAAAACAAATTGTGGAAAATTCTGAAAGACAAGGGAATACCAGACCACCTGACCTGCCTCCTGAGAAATCTGTATGCAGGTCAAGAAGCAACAGTTAGAACTGGACATGGAACAACAGACTGGTTCCAAATTGGGAAAGGAGTGTGTCAAGGCTGTATATTGTCACCCTGCTTATTTAACTTATATGCAGAGTACATCATGTGAAATGCTGGGCTGGATGAAGCACAAGCTGGAATCAAGATTGCCGGGAGAAATATCAATAACCTCAGATATGCAGATGACATCACCATTATGGCAGAAAGCAAAGAACTAAAGAGCCTCTTGATGAAAGTGAAAGAGGAGGGTGAAAATGTTGGCTTAAAGCTCAACATTCAGAAAACAAAGATCATGGCATCCAGTCCCATCACTTCATGGCAAATAGATGGAGAAACAATGGAAACAGTGACTTGATATTTTGGGCTCCAAAATCACTGCAGATGGTGATTGCAGCCATGAAATTAAAAGATGCTTGCTCCTTGGAAGAAAAGCTATGACCAATCTAGACAGCATACTAAAAAGCAGAGACATTACTTTACCATTATTTATCATCTAGTCAAAGCTATGGTCTTTTCAGTAGTCATGTATGGATCTGAGAGTTGGACTATAAAGATAGCTGGGCACTGAAGAATTGATGTTTTTGAACTGTGGTGTTGGAGAAGACACTTGAGAGTCCCTTGAACTGCAAGGAGATCCAACCAGTCCATCCGAAAGGAAATCAGTCCTGGGTATTCATTGGAGGGACTGGCACTGAAACTGAAACTCTCATACTTTGGCCACCTGATGTGAAGAAAAGGGTCTCCTTCGAAAAGACCCTGATGCTGGGAAAGATTGAAGGCAGGAGGAGAAGGGGATGACAGAGGATGAGATGGTTGGATGGCATCAGCAACCCGATGGACATGAGTTTGATTAGGCTCTGGGAGTTGGTGACGGACAGGGAAGCCTGGCGTGCTGCAGCCCATGGGGCAAAGAGTCAGACACGACTGAGCGACTGAACTGAGCTGAACTGAATACATTCAAAGTTTTAAAGGAATATTTATTTTAAAAGCCCAGTGGCCAAAGCAAATTTAAAAGGTGCTGAACCCCAAAGTAGTTAGCCTTCCTTTCTACCTCAGTCACCATCAGGTCCTCTGATCTGGCATTCCAGTGTTTTCTGGAGAGACACAGGGAACCCAGCACATGGGTTGCTCAGTGGGAAGTGGTGGATGATGATGATGTGGTAGACTGGGGTTTTATTCTCTGACTCTCTGTATGTGTCCTGATGGTGACTGGTCAATAGATGCAGTATTTTCCTGTATGTTTCCATATTTAATGACTTGGTAAACATACCTCTATTCACTGCTCCTTGTGTTTGTCAATTTAGGAGTAAATAGCCAAAGTATTTTATTTTCTTATGTTCTTTCACATGCAGAAGTCAGATCAGTCAGAGAAGGTCACAGTAGGTAACACAATGCTAAGGATGAGGTATAATTCACAAAATTCAGGAAACATTCATCACACATATAAGGCTATTTGAATTTTTTATTTCTTCTTAAGTAAGCTGCGTCTCCAAGCAATCGGCCATTTCATCCAAGTTGTTGATTTCATTGGCAGAAAGCTTTTCATTACATTCTCTTAGTATGCTGTTATCATCTCTAGAATCTCTAGTTACGCTTTCTCTTTCATTCATTGTGTGAGTAATTTGTATTCTCCTCCTGCTCACCCCACTGATGGACTGTTGTCACAGGTTTCCTCAATTTATCGGTCTTTTCAAAGTCAGCTCTTGATTTTGTTGGATTTCCCAATTATTTTTTCATTTCCTATTTCTGTTCCTTAATATCTTTTCACTTATTTTGGGTGTAATTTGCTTTTTTCCCCTTAGTTTTTTAAGAGTGAAGCTTACAATGTTGACCAAACACCTTTCTAAAGCAAACATTTAAAGCCAGAATTTTTTCAGTAAGCAGTGTCCGAGAAATTTTATGTTGACTTTTCATTTTCACTTAGTTAAAATATTTTTTTAAACGTCCCTTGTGATTTACTCTATGAATCAAAAGTTATTTTAAAGTTATTTTAAATCTCACACATTTGGGATTTTAACACCTTTCCATTATTGATCAGTGATTTAATTCCATCTTGGTCAGAAAGCATATTTTGTTTTTAGTCCTTCAAAATACATTGAGACTTTCTTACGGTACAGAAAATGGTCTGTTTTGATACATAATCTATGTGCACTTGAAAAAAAAAGGTGTATTCTGTTGTCAAGTGACGTTCAATAAATGTCAATTAGGTCAAATTGGCTCAAAGTGCCGTTCAGGTCTTTTCTAGCCTTACTGATTTTCTAACTACTTGTTCTACTGAGAGAGGAGTACAACTGTGGATCTGTCTATTTATCTTTGCAATTCTGTAAGTTTTACTGCACTCATTTTAAAGCCGTATTAGTAGAAGCATACATATTTATGATTTTGTGTCCTCTTGATGAACTGTGCTTTATTATAATTGCATATTCATTTTTATGTCTAGTAATATTCTGTTTTTTAAATACTGCTTTCTCCGATACTAATACAGTCACACAAGTTTTCTTACGTTTATTGTTTTCATGGAATATCTGATTCCATCCTTTTACTACAAACTATCTGGACTTTTATATGTAAATTTGGTTTTTTGTAGACAGAATATAGTTAGATCTGTCTGCCTTTTTATTCTGACAGTGATTTTTAAATTGGGATGTTTAGATCATTTACATTTAATATAACTTTTGGTATGACTCTACTATCTTGTTACTTGTTTCCTATTTGGCCCATCAGCTCTTGGCATCTTTGTTTTTCTTTCCCAGCCTTCCTTTGGATTAATTGAATTTTGTTTTAATTTCATTCAGTTTCCATTATTGACTAATTAGGTATGTATCTTTGTTTTTATTTCTTGCGTTTGTTCTACTACTTACAATGTATATCTTTTCCTACCAGACCCCACTCAGGCTTGGGCATAAGCCCCATCTTAGAGCCTCACATTCAGTAGCTTTACACACCCACTGATAGATCCAAACAAGACTCAGTTTGGCCCTAATCTCCTGCTATCTAGGCTCCCCAGCATGAGCTCTTCGTCCAAATCACGCAGAGTTCCTCATGGTTTTCATGTACTCATGTGTCTTTCCCCCACCAGGAACCTGTGCGTTTGGTTGGTCCTCTGGCTCGTAAGGCCTCCCAGCACCTCTGCCAGTTCCACCCCCAACAGACTTTTTCCTTCTTGGGTTTACAGAGCCAGCCCACCATCTCCATCTCCATCAGCTCTTCTCCACTCACCTCTCTGTGTGTGCATGCATGCACTCACACAGACATGCATACAGCACCCCCAAGCCCAGAAGTGAATTTAGGTTTGTCCTTGATTCACCTGTTCCTTTTGTGTAAGTGAGACTTCTTAAAGACAAAGATTTCGCCTTATACAGTTTTATCATATTTTATCTCCAGACCCAGGAACATGATAGCAACTCAACAGATGACTGCTGAATGGTATACTCACTTCCACCTTAGGAATTGATCTGCCGAATGGACCAGAATATTCACACCAGCCAACGCGTGCATCCTCTTTTGCCATTCACTGCTGATTAAAGACTGCTCAATTAACCTTTGAAAATATACTTATTATTACGGCCACTTTGCCAATACATTTGCTCTTTCTACGTGTCCCATAACAATGGCTCCTGGTACACAGTTCTTACTTACACGGGTTACACTCATGGCTTCACCCTGGTCACCTTATTTATACCATTGCCTTCCAAAGTCTCCTTGGTTCCTCTCTATTTACCCTTAAGAAGGACTTTTTCAGTAGATGGCTCCTTTTTATTTTTATCATTTTCTAGTGAACTGTGGTAGTTTTGATCTCAAGGGTAAACCTATCTTTTACTACACCCTGCCCTCAAAGCTGGAGGAATCTACCTGTATCCCTGGAACCAACAACCAGGCTGACAATTTTTTAAAAACTACTACTTCAGAGACGTATGACATTAGACAGGTTACTTAACTTTTCTGAGACTGAGTTTGATCATCTAGAAAGTGAAGGTGTAGATGATAATTATTAATGATGTTAATTACAGTGATGATTCAATCACAGGGTTGCTGGGATAATTAGATGAAGTACATCAGTGACGTAGTAGGTATTCAATACATGTGGTTCTAATTATTATTTTTATTAACCCTCAATACATGGATGATACCACCATTCTGTTCCTCCAGGCTCTCACAAATGTGTAAACACTTCCAGAAACTGTTAGGGGCTATGCCACAGTTGGGGTTGCCCAGAGAGGGGAAGAGTGCCTGCCATTGGCATTGGAGGAGTAATGTTCTATCAACCTTGAGAGCAGACAGTCAACTTCAATTGGTGGCTCAGTGGGTGATTTAGAAATGAGAGACCAGGAATATAATCTGTATAGAATTATGTGGGATTCCAGAATTCAGGTCTTTTAAGAACACTGAACGATTCTGTAAATTTGGTCCATGAGAAGTATATAGGTTTATGGAACAGTAGACTCTTAGAACATTAGGCTGTGTGTTTCTAGATCCAAAGGTTTGAAAGAACTTTCTGTGATTCTGGAACATTAACCTGTGAAAATGTTACATGATTTGCAATTTTGGCTAATAATAATGTTATGCCATTTCATAAATTTATGTGCTTCTGGAAACTTGACCTGTAATAAGCTTACATGATTTTGGAAATTTGATTTATTAAAACATTACGTGGTTCTGAAAACTTGGCATGAAAAAAATACACTTGATTCCAGGATCCTTGCTATCACAATATTATGGTTTTATTTCAGAAACTTGCTTACAAGAATATTATCTGATTCTGGAAGCCTAGTCCGTACGTGCATGCAAGCTAAGTCACGTCAGTCGTGTCTGACTCTTTGTGACCATGGATGGTAGCCTGCCAGTCTCCTCTGTCCATGAGATTCTCCGCTAAGAATACTGGAATGGGTTACCATTTCCTACTCCAGGGTATCCTCCCTCCCCAGGGATCAAACCCCCATCTCTTGGTCTTCTACATTGGCAGGTGGGTTCTTTACCACTAGTGCCACCTGGGAAGCCCTGATATCACTTATGTGCAGAATCTAAAAGGAAATGATGCAAATGAACTTATTTATAAAACAAAAACATACTCACAGACTTAGAGGATTAACTTACGGCTACCAGCAGGGGAAGGACGGTTAGGGTGTATGAGATCGACATGTAGACACAGCTGTATTTAAGACTAATAACCAACACGGACCTGCTGTATAGCACAGGGAATTCTGATCAACGTTATGTGGCAATCTGGATGGAACGGGAGGAGAGTTTGGGGGAGAATGGATACATGTACGTGTATGGGTGAATCTCTTTGCTGTCCACCTGCAACTACCACAACATTGTTAACTGGCTGTACTCCAATACAACATAAAAAGCTTAAAAAAAGAAAACTCTCACTAGAAACTAAGCATGCCCCACCACTGAAGCAAGACCCTTCTGAGCACTTTGCCCAGTGCTCTGTGATTTATGAGGTTTTTCAGTCTGACTGGATGATAAGCGCTGTTCCTGACCCTGTGTGAACTTCTGCTCCATAATCCCACGGATCCTTTCAGGGGCTCTTCCTCTGGCTCAGGCAGTATCATCACAGGGACTGTGCTTCTCAGAACTCTGCTCAAGACTGGAGTGGGACCCTCCGTCGATACTTGCAGTCGTGTGGCTCTCTCCTCTCCAGCATATGCCCTGTGAATTCTAGCTGCCTTCGTCTCCTTAGATTCAGTTCTATCTCCTGAACTCAAGGAGTCTTCCAGGATTTGCCTGTGTTCCTTCTCCCTGCACTGTGGCCAAGAAGCTCTCTCCTGGCCAGCACAAAGAGGCAGTCATAGGACCCATCTCATTTGTTTGCTGTGTTTGGACATCACTGTCCTTTGTTGCTTGAGACCCAGTGTCTTGAAAACCATTGTCTCGTATTTTTAATTGTTTCAGGTAGGCCAGTAAATCCAGTTCTTTACCTCTCCCTGGCAGGAAAGACTCCAAATGTTCCAGCTCTCATCCAGCCATCTGCACCCATGTATTAGGTCGACCCATCCTTAACCATATCATTTCTGTGCTCATCACTTTTTAAAAGATTTATTTATTTTATATTTTGGCTGTGCTAGGTCTTTGTTGCTGCACGTGGGCTTTCTCTAGTGGCAGAGAGTGGGGGCTTCTTACGGCAGTCAGCGGGCCTCTCATTGCTGTGACTCTCTTGCTGTGGAGTACTGGGTCTAGGCGCACAGGCCTCAGTAGCTGTAGCCACAGGCTCTAGAACACTGGCTCTGTAGTTGGGGCACATAGGCTTAGTTGCATGTGGGATCTTCCTGGACCAGGGACTGAACCAGTGTTTCTTCCATTGCCATTGCAAAGCAGATTCTTAAGCGCTGGACCACCAGGGAAGCCCAACTCATCACTTTTTGCAGCGGCCAAATGTAGCCAACATTAGTAGCAAATCACACTATTAGCTTTCTGTCTTCAAACTTCTTTCCCTAGACTACTTTCCACGTAACAACAGGTAATTAATTGTTTTACCTAATCCTTCTCCACCTCCAGCATTAACTTTATCATCACCTGCCATGAATCTCTAAGTGTATGCCACATCTTTCTGCTTTTGGTTTGTTTCAACAGCTCCCCACCCACCACCACTTCCAAATACAAATTTCTGTTAGTCAGAATAGGATAGACTAAGCGATGCTAACAACACCCCCCAGATGAATAAGACTTTATTTCTGGTTCATATTTCATGTCCAGTGTGGACCAGAAGGAAGGGGACCTCACTCATGGTAGTCACCCAGAAACCAGGCCACTCAAGGCTCCATCTGAACACCTGCTTTTACAGTTGCTGAGTAAGAAGGGGACATGGCCAAAACAGTATCTTGGCTCTTCACGCTTCCCAAGAGGGTCATACATTACTTCTGTCCACACTGTATAGGTCAGGGCAAGACCTATGACTTCACTTAATTTCCAAAGAGAGCTGAACTATTCAGTCCTACTATATGCCAAGAAGGAGGAAAATGGGAATATTTTCCACCCATCCCATTGCCCACTCACATACTATGTAGCTCCCTCTTTAATAATCAGCAGTCAGTATCAATACATGATTTGGTGAATGATGCTCCACTACCTGGAATATTTAACAAGAAATGCCTTGTTCCAGACTTCCCCTGGGTGGTCAGAGTTTACTGCAGAACAAAGGAAACTCTTAATACCAAGGTAGTGCAGAATCTGCAAAGCATCAGGCTGGCCAGGTGGAGACAGCTAGGAAAGGAAGGCTTGCAGCAAAAACATTCACACTCACAGTAAGCTTGGGCTTAGTTTCTAAAGAGGCATTTTCCAGCAGTGACTCGGCTGCTGCCATGTGACCTTGAACAAGTCATGTCTCCTCTGTAGCCCTCAGCTTTCCCTCCTCAAAAAAGGGGGAAATGTGTGGAAATTTCCAGGAGAGTGGCTGGCTTGCTCCCTCCCCACTGGCTGGGAAATGTCTCTCGCCCCTGGACCTGAGCCTGGGGCTGATTCACAGTAACTCTCAGCATCATGGGCTGGGTCAACCGGTTGTTTATCTTGATGTCTGAGCCCATTCCTGACATTGCAGAGATGCAGACACTAAAAGCATTTGGGGGGCTGGTAGATCCCCACCCCCACTTTTCTACCCTCTCCCCTCCCTGTCTCTCACCCCAGGGGCTCAAGGGAATGACTAAAAATGCAACTCAAAGGCCAGCAAGGGCAATTTCCCAGGGGCAGAGTCTGATGGTTCCCATGGAGACCCTCCTGTTTGCTTCCAAGGAACCTTCCCGGGTAATGACTCTTGAATTGATGCCTCCTTTTCAGCACCCTCTCCCGCCCCCAGCTTGTCTCTGAGCTCAGAGCTTCCATTCCTCCCTGCAGTACGATTCTAGAAATTTCCCCTCTGTCCTCCTGCCCTGTTCCCTGCCCCCATCCACCACTGCTTGTGATGGCCAGTCCTGTCTCCCCAGCTTCCCCTTTGCAGCCCTCTGCCAAGCAGCCTTCAATGGCTGCCTTTTAGGGAATAAAGGGAATGAAGCCCCCCTGAAACTCTAGACAGTTCCCAGCCTCTCAATTCAGGACAGTCTGCTGGACACATGGTGTGCGTTCTTCCTGGATTATCTCCGCTCAACCCCATCTCTTTTTCTGGTTGCTTAAGGGGTATCTCAGATCTCATCCTGTTGACCACACCAGCCCTCTCCAAGCTCTTATGCCCCCTGATGTAGATATCTCACTGTACAGGGTGGTGGTGTCACCAGGCTGCACACTCTGGCTCTCCTTCTCCTGAGAGAGTGGCTGTATCACTGTGCAGCTCAGTTTGCCCATCTGTGAAACAAGGAGATAAAGATGGTACCTCCCTCAGAGGGTTACTGGGAGGAGCAATTGAGAGACAGCACGTAACAATACGCAGTGTGTCTGTGTGGGCAGTGACCTGCACACTAGGCAACACTTATTTCATCCACTGACCCACCCACTCGGCACCTGTGTACTGAGCCCCTCGTTTCTGTTGGGCTCGGAGTTAGTTGCTGGGACACACAGCAGCAGAGGACTCAGTCCTGGCCCTACAGCAGGAAGACAGAACGGAGAACAGAAAGTGACCTCTGCCTGGAGGACACTACCTGAGCGGGCCTCTCAGGGTGGCCCGGGTGAGAGCATCACACCCCAACTTGACCCTAAACTCCTGGAGGGTGACGTGGTAGCATCTCCGAGCTCCCTCTGGTGCCTGGCACCCGGCCCTCACTGCAGTTGGTGAGCAGTGGAGTCAGTCAGTGACGAATATTCACCTTTGTGTCATCGACTTAAAAAAATGCACAACGTGGCATTGTGAGTTGTGTTTTATTTGGGGTAATATGAGGACTGCAGCCCGGGAGATAGCACCTCAGACAGTCCTGAGAAACACTTCCTAAGAGGTAAGCGGAGAAGACAGTATGTATGTGATTTCGGTAAAGGGGGAGTGCATGCAATCAAGCACATATGTTTTATAGACAGTTTCTGCTGGTCGTCACCAAGAAGGATTTTAGTGCTTTTCTAGATATGAGGAGATACAAGAACTGGGCTCATAAAATCAGCTCCTGAGAACATCTAACTCTCTGAAGACCCGTCCTGCCAGTTTCCTGGAGCACAGAGCGCCTCATCTCTGCTCTCCACCCTGAACCCCTTCAGGGGTGTCGGAGGTCAGCAGCTGCAGCAGCACAGGATTTAATCCTTGTAGAGGTAAGCAGCAGACTCTCATGGCAAGTACCAATTTGTGATTGACACTGTGTCTCTTTCTGCATCTGTGAAATGGTAGAAGTATTTCCTCTTTTGTGGGGCTGTGAGGATTGAAGGAATTATGATAAATAAAACCATGATGCCCGAGACATGTGGAGTGCTCAACGGATGAGGAAGGTACCAAAAAATGAAGACCCTACCTCTGAACCTTTGTGAATTTCCCCCCAAGTTTTTGAGCTGGGGGCTTAGTTCTCTTATTTTCACTGCATTGATATATAAAGGCATTTGCTGCTATAAATGTTAGGTCTGGGGTTTATGTGACTCCAGAGTGTGTGGCCTCCCTACGGCCCCCACCCTAGTCCCTGCCAAATATGAGATAGTAAACTCAATCCTGTGAATTGAATCATGAATTAAATTGCAGCGCCTATGTGGGTGTGGCCATGCCCCACATTTTAAAGTTGGTGAGATAAAGGATGGAGTTTCCCCACTGGCCTCTCCCACCAGCCCAAAATGCCCAGAGGCTGAGGCCCTGTGCCTCCCAGCCAGACTGGTATCCTCCGTCCCTTGGAGCCCAGCCTGGAACAGGGCAGGATAGGAGAAACCCTGGGATGCAGGGGTGGGCAGAGTGGCAGCCAGGGTGGAGCTTGAAGGTGCCAGAGGGGTCTCTTCTTCCTTCAGTTCTGGTAGAAACATTCCTTTTTCAAGAGAGAGATCCTGTCGTCCAGGTCAGGCTAAGTGAGGCCATCTGGGAGGCTGTGGGCACTGCAGGAAGGCAGCAGGAGCTGGGGCGCCTCCTGGGCTCAGTCCCACTTGTCCCTAGCCCCCTGGAGACCGCTGTGCCAACAACACCCAGAAAGCCTGTCAGGGTCAGTGCCCACCCAGAGACCGGGTGCTTCCTCCAGAAAGGTGCCATCCCCTCAGCACAGGGTTTCACCTCACTCTGCTGTCCCTCTCTTGCCAGCTCATGTCACTCATTTTCCAGAGCAAAGTCCCAGCATGAGCGGTGCTGGCCACCCTCAGTTCTCCAGGCAAAAAGTGGGCTCGAGGCCCTTTTCTGAATACAGACTCACTCTCTACTGATGGTCCCTTATGTTCCGCTGCGCCCCCTCCACATTTCCTGCCTGGAGGTGACCAGACAAGGAATTGTAGTGTTTGTCTTGCCAACGAAGAAACCCATCTGGAGACAACGAGTGACTTTCTCTTAGACTTCCCTAAACTCCAGTTGTCATTCAACTGCAATGTGTGTGTGTAGAGCAAGTTTCTGTAAATCAGGTCATCACTCAGTTACCTCAAGAGACAATGATAGTCATTAATATTTTGTCACAATTATTTTAGTGAATAAAAGAAACAAAACACCTCGGGTAAAGTCCCTTATCTCCTTCTCCCCTTCCCTTCCCCAAAGGCAACTACCACAGTAAATTTGGTGTTTATCCTTCTAACCAATTTAAAATGCAGACAGGTGTTCCATCATTTTGATTATCATTTTTAATCTACATCAGTTCAGTTCAATTCAGTTGCTCAGTCATGTCCAACTCTTTGTGACCCCATGGACTGCAGGACGCCAGCCCTCCCTGTCCATCACCAACTCCTAGAGTTTACTCAAACTCATGTCCATTGAGCCAATGATGCCATCCAACCATCTCATCCTCTGTCGTCCCCTTCTCTCACGCCTTCAATCTTTCCCAGTATCAGGGTCTTTTCCAATGAGTCAGTTCTTCGCATCAGCTGGCCAAAGGATCGGAGTTTCAGCTTCAGCATCAGTCCTTCCAATGAATATTCAGGACTGATTTCCTTGAGGATTGACTGGTTTGATCTCCTTGCAGTCCAAGGGACTCTCAAGAGTCTTCTCCAACACCACAGCTCAAAAGCATCAATTCTTCAATGCTCAGCTTTCCTTATGGTCCAACTCTCACATCCATACATGACTACTGGGAAGACCATAGCTTTGACAAGATAGACCTTTGTTGGCAAAGTAATGTCTCTGCTTTTTAATAAGCTGTCTAGGTTGGTCATAACTTTTCTTTCAAGGAGCAAGCGTCTTTTAATTTCATGGCTGCAGTCACCATCTGCAGTCATTTTGGAGCCCCCCAAAATAAAGTCTCTTACTGTTTCCATTGTTTCTCATCTATTTGCCATGAAATGATGGGACCAGATGCCATGATCTTTGTTTTCTGAATGTTGAGTTTTAAGCCAGCTTTGTTACTCTCCTCTTTCACTTTCATCAAGAGGCTCTTTAGTTCTTCTTCAATTTTTGCCATGAGGGTGGTGTCATCTGCTTATCTGAGGTTATTGATATTTCTCCCGGCAATCTTGATTCCAACTTGTGCTTCATCCAATCCAGCCTTTCTCATGATGTACTCTGCATGTAAGTTAAATAAGCAGGGTGACAACATAGAGCCTTGATGTATTCCTTGCCCGATTTGAAACCAGTCTGTTATTCCATGTCCAGTTCTAACTGTTGCTTCTTGACCTGCATTCAGATTTCTCAGAAGACAGGTCAGGTGGTCTGGTATTCCCATCTCTTTAAGAATTTTCCAGTTTGTTGTGATTCACACAGTCGAAGGCTTTGGCATAGTCAATAGAGAAGAAGTAGATGTTTTTCTTGAATTCTCTTGCTTTTTCAATGATCCAACGGATGTTGGCAATTTGATCTGTGGTTCCTCTGCCTTTTCTAAATCCAACTTGAACATCTGGAATTTCATGGTTCATGTACTGTTTCATGAAGCCTGGCTTGGAGAATTTGGAGAATTTTTAATCTACATAGCATCTCTCTAAATATTTCATTCTGTCATTCTTTTTAACAGTGTGACTTTTATGTCTTTGTGGATATATAAATCTAGTTCTTTTAATGTTGGTACACTATTTTATAAACACACCACATATTATTCATCAATTAATGAACATGTAGATTAGCCAATGTCTTTCTATTAAAATCAAAACTACAAGAGTATGTTTGCAGTGGTGTACCAGTAAATGTTTAACCATCAATTTTCTTTAAAAAAAAAAAAAAAACAAAATACAAACCCTTGTTTGTAATGTTTGCTAACTCCTGAGGTGTAAATAATCTCACCATGACTGGTTTAAAGCTACTGACGTGACATCACTGAATGCAGAGTTTGGAAGAGTTGAGACAACCCAACTCACAAGCTGGTCCAGGTGGGCTGCAGTCCCAGCGCAGCAGGTCAGCCCCCTTGCACATGTGTGTGAGCGTCTCTCTGGGGACACATGTCAGAACGGAGCTGTGTGGGCACTCTCAGGTTTATTGCATCGCCACACTATTCTCCAGATTGGCCCGAGTTACACTCCTTCCAGCAACACACGAGCGTGTGTGTGGGTGCATCTCCTCTACCGACATTCAGTATACTTTCCTGACTTGGCCATTTTCACCAACGCGATGAATGAGCCACGTGCAACTGGGAGGATGAACACCTTTTCATGTGGTTATCGACGCCTTGGGTGTTCTCTTTGGCAAACTGTTTTTCATATTCTTAGCCCATTTTAATCTTGATTTATTTATTTTCTTTAATGATCAATAGAGGTTCTTCCTACATCATATCCTAATCCCTTGTCTGTTGTATGAATGGCAAATATCTTTAGTTAGACTAATCTTTTCTTTATTAGTTTGTGCTTTTTGTAGTTTAAGGAATTCTTTCTCCTCTTCCCCAATCATAGATACCCCCCCTTCTTTCTTTCTTTTTTGCAGATAATTTTTTTCTACTACAAGAGCAATATAGATTCTTTGCAGGAAAATTAGAAAATATATGTAATCAATGAAAAATGAAATCAAATCAAATGAATCAAAATGAAAACAAATCAAATGAAAAGTCACTGACAACCCAAAAACAACAGTCAGTGGGCTGCTGTGTTATCCTCTGGTGTGTGTATATGTCTACACTGTCTCTCGAGGTGACATCATGGCACTGAGGGCACCTTGCTGTACAGTATGCAGCTCTCTGAGAGTTTGGTTTAGCAGTTTTTAATTTGTCAGTCTTCCTTCCTGGGGTTCCCAGGTGGCTCAGTGGTAAAGAATCCACCTGCTAGTTCAGGCGACATGGGTTTGATGCCTGGTCCAGGAAGACCTCACATGCCACAGAACAGTACAGCCCGTGTGCCACCACCATTGAGCCTGTGCTCTAGAGCCGGGGAACTGCCTGCCTGCCGCAGCCCCTGAAGCCCAATCACCCTAGGGCCCGTGCTCTGCAACAAGAGAAGCCACCACACTGAGAAATCCACGCATGACCACTAAACAGTAGCCCCTGATCGCGGCAACTAGAGAAAAGCCCACACAGCAATGCAGACCCAGCACGGCCATAAATAAAAATTATTTTTTAAAAAATCTTCCTTCCTGACATTTTAGAGCTGGACCTTACATGCTTGGTTTTTCTCCTTTTTAATGACAGGTTGTTTAATGTATCTGCTCTTGTGGCACCAAAACCTCCTGCTGTCTTGAACAAAGTCTTCCGGCTCCTTCTCTCCTGCTCCCTTGACTAGTCTCTGGCAGAACCAGCTGGAGCCTTCTGTGGGCAGGGAAGGGGCCACGGGGAGGACGGACGGGGAAAGGCCCTGAGCTGGAAGTTGGGTCACTCCACTGCAGCCTCCGCTCCTCCATGAAACTGCTGAGGACTGTGAGTGAGTCACTTTGCTTCTCTCAGTCCTGCTAAGCTCCTTGCTTCCTGCTCCCTGGAGGGTGCAAACTAACTACCCTTGGTAGGTTTCCAGAGCCGGAGAAGGTGGAGGTGGCTAAGAGGTGGAGAGGAGAGATGCCAGGCCCAGGTGTGCTTGAAGCTGGAAATTCTCTATGGAGATACCTCCTTGCCCAAGGCGGTGTGAAGCTACTTCTATTCTGCCGCATGAATATGTACCATTGCTCAGACGAACCCCGGAAGCAAGCATGGAGGAGCATGCTTCGCCTAACGCTCCCTCTAGTTGAATTAGGTTTTCTCCCCACTCTGTCACTGACTGGCCATGTGGCCTCGGCAGGTCACTCAGCCTGGGTCTCAGGGCCCCTCTGACACCTGCTCGTTATAGGGGGCTATGTAGTGATGTGAGGGACTACGGAGTCAGAATGGCAACACTGAATTTCAGCCCCGTCCCAGACCACCTTAGGCAACTAATTTAACCACTCTAAAATGTTCAGTTTCATAATCTATACATTGAAACACGGTAGCACCTATATAGTACAATGTGCTGTAAACTTTTAATGAAATGTACCAGGTGCCAAGTAAGGCTCAGCCGCTGCCTCTTGGACCACCTGTGAGTTCTGAGGTTCTAGTCACCTGAGAAAGGATGGGCGTCATTCCCAGAACGGCCAGCAGGTGGTGCTGTCTCAGAACAAATCTCCCAGTCACTCCATCGGAAGGTTTTCTCCACCAGACAGCAGAGGTCCCTCTGGAACCAGAGGACATTTCAGATGGGAAGAGGTTCTGGAGAGTCCAGCTTCCTCATTTTCAGAGGGGGACCCTGAATCTAAAGAGGGCATGCTGCTTTCCTGCGATCATGACAGAGCCAGGGCTTGAACCAGACCCCTTACCTCCCAGAGGAAGACAATTTCCCCTCCTTATACTTCTATCTCCCTCCCACCGGCAGACTGCCCCCTCCAGACTACAGGTGTGGGCTGTTTGGTGGGCAGAGCCTGCTCAAAGTAGTCGGGATGGTTGGCTTCCCACCGCTGTGCTGAGTGTGTGTCTGTGTGGGGAGGTGGTTCCTAACCCTCCAGGGGAAGGGCACCCGGGGTGGTCCCCTTCAGTAGCCCAGAGTGGGATTCCCCATTCAGTTTTTCCCAACAGTCATCTGCCCAGGTGGGTGGGGAGGATGCAGTTTGGGAAAGTGAAGGTATGACTCCGAAGACAGGCAGCTCAGAGGACTCAGAGCTAGGATGTTCTCAGGCCTCATTCTGTGTGCGTGCCTAACCCCCAGTCCAGTCCACCCTGGTCCTCACTCTCAGGGTGCCAGGGATTGGGAGACCCAGTGAATGATCACTGCAGGCTCAAGGTGCACCAGGGGTGGCTCATCTCGTCTTGGAGCTCCTTGGCCCACAGATCCCCACATGGGCTGTGCATAAGGCAAGGTTGCTCCCAGCTCTGGAAGCAGAGGGAGTGGTGGTGTCTGGGCAGTCCCTCATCCAGTTCTGCCTTCTCAGCCTCTGAGTGTGCGTGCTAGGTGGCTCTAGTTGAGTCCAGCTCTTTGCCGCCCTATGGACCATAGCCTGCCAGGCTCCTCTGTTCATGGGATTCTCCAGGCACGAATACTGGAGTGGGTTGCCATGCCCTCCTCCAGGGGATCTTCTCAACCCAGGGATCAAACCCACATCTGTTATGTCTACCTGCATTGGCAGGAGGGTTCTTTACCATTAGAGCCACATCTAGTTCTCCTCAACTCTCAGCTCCCTGGCTGCCCTCCACAGACCTGGCCCTTGACCAGCCACCTCACTCTCTCTGAAGGTCCCACATCATCTGCAGGGTGCCCAGACCCCCAGATCTCCTGGAAGGGACACTGAGCAGCTAGCCCCCTGGAACTGGTGAGCCAGGGCCCTCGCAGGTGGAAGGATGCCTGGACTGTTTTCATTTCTTTGTTGTTGTTTAGTCACTAAGTTATATCTGACTCTTTTTGAAACTCTGTGGACTGTAGTCCGCGAGGCTCCTCTGTCCATGGGATTCTTCAAGCAAGAATACTGCAGTGGGTTGCCATGTCCTCCTCCAAGGGATCTTCCCGACCCAAGTGTCTCCTGCATTGCAGGCAGATTCTTTACCACTGAGCCACTGGGGAAGCCCCCGTCAATGTGATGCTCAGAGCCAATGGCCCCCCTTCCCCCTCTCCCCGTAGACTGAGACCAGAGGCTGCAGCGCTGAGGGGTGGGTAGGGCAGACACCTGGATGGAACCTGGAGTCTGGTGTCTGGCCCATCTCTGCCCCTGAGGTCCTGGGACCATAGAGTGTCAGGCCTAGAAGAGGCCTTGGTGATCAGCTTGCCCAAACCCTCCTGTCAAAGATGTGGAAACTGAGAAACAGGGAGGAAAGGTCTTTTGCTTGAAACACTCAGCAAGAGAGAGGCAGATCCAGGCCACAGCATCAGGTCTCCTGACTCCCAGGCTGGTGCTCTTCCTGCTTTGCTTTAGTAAAATGGAAAAGGAAAGACTGAGGCTGAAACACCTCCTTGTACCCCTCCTCATCTAGGCCATCTCGGCCCTCTTCTCTCCTGACATTGAATCCATGACTCTAACCACAGCCACCACAAAAGAGCCCTTTCATCTATTACCATTGGTATTTGGACACAGAAGGAATCTGGTCTCGTCTAAACACTGGAGCAATCTAGAAAGGGCTCAAAGCTCCCAAGGGGCAGAATTGGCCATTGGAGGGATGGGGGAGGCAGGGCCTTGTTGCTGGGCAACCAACTTCATCTGTTGCCTCGGTGACAGCCCCATCAGAGGGAGGCTGTGTGCAGAGTGTGTGCTCATGAGCACCAGCTGGCTGGAACCACCTCCTCCCTGTGCAGACTGCCTCCTGTACATGTTTGAGGCCCCCTGAGCATGATGAGGACCCTTTCCGGCCTCATTTCCAGCCTCCTCCTCCACTCCTTGTGCAGAATCTCAAGCACCCCAGTTGTCAACCTCTCTGATTACAATAGGCTTCATCTTACCTCAAGACCTTTGCTTAAGCAATTCTCCCAAACTGATGGCTTGCCTGGGGTCTCTCCTCTGGCAGAGAGCAGGGAAGAGCAAGGCTTGCAGCCCAGTCGCGATGCTTGGCAGTTGCAGAGGCTGCCCAAGAGTGGGCTTCCTGCTGCCAGCCTTCAGGTGACTGGAGAAGCAGAGAGGTAGCCATTCATTCACTTGACATGCAGTGAATGCCAATTACCTGCTGGGCATGGTGCCAGGCCCTGGAACACAGGGGCACAGAGGACAACCCAGTCACCTCAGCTCAGTCTAGCAAGGGAGTCAGACCAGAAAAGGGAAAATTACCCAGAGAGGGATGTGCTCCAGTGAAGAGGAGATCTCCAGGGGCTACACAAGCACATCCCCGGCCGTGAAATGCAGCTCATCCATGGCCGAGGGAGAGAGGGGTGTGGTTGGCTGAATACTGGCTCCTCCCAAAGATGCCTGTGTCCTCATCCCCAGAACATGTGAACGTTACCTTATGCTGCAAAGGAGACTTAACAGATGTGATTAAAGATCTTGAGATGGGAAGGTTACTCTGGATTACCTGGATGGGAATGATGTAATCACAAGGGTCCTGTAAGAGGAAGGTAGGAGGGTCAGAGAGAGAGAGGAGAAGATGATGGAAACAAGAGAGATGGGAGTGATGGGAAGAAGTGGCCACAAAGCAAGGGAGACAAGCACCTTTAGAAGCTGAAAGAGGCAAAGATCTGGTTCTCCCTCAGACCTTCCAGAAGGAGTGTACCCCTGCCAACACCTTGATTTGGCCCTGTGAGACTCATTTTGGATTTCTGGTCTCCAGAACTGTAAATATGCATCCTTTTAAAACACTAAGTTTGTGATAATTTGTTGCAACAGCCACACAAAAAATGGATAGGAAGACAAAGGCTTCATGGAGGCGATGATGTCTAGCAGAGTTTTGAAGTGCTAGTAGGAGTGTGTCCAGCAAAGGGGCAGAGAAGGCAGCCTGGGCAAGGCCAGAAAAGTGAGAGAGCAAGAACTCCACACTTCTGTGCAGTGAGGATGGTGGGTGAAGGGCGCTGTGAGAGACGAGGAGAGAGACCAGGGCACAGGCTGGACCACTCAGGATCTTACAAACCATGGAAAGAGGTTTGAATGTTTCCGAAGAACATTGAGCATTGGAGAGCACCGAGGGTTATAAGCAGAAGTTAGAGCACATTGGAATCCTAGAAATCTCACTCTGGTTTCCTAAGGGAGAAAGGATTACAGGGGGCAAGAAGGATGTGAAGAGACCAAGCTGGAGGCTGGGCAGTAGTCCATGGGAAGGTGACCGTGACAGCAGCTGGCTGGAGAGTGGTGATGGTCTTAAGAAGCTCAGCAAATGGGCTGGTCAGGCCCTGGTGTTTGGAATATGGAGGAAGAGAGAGCAAACACAGAGGTTTTGACTTTCCCAGTAGGTGGCAATGTTGGTTCCATTTGGGAAGCTGGGCTGAGTGGCTAGAGGAGGTCAAGGGGACTGGACTCAGAGGTAGCTGTTGGAAGGACCATCCAGGGGTTCATGCCTCAAGACTGGGAGCAGGTGGGGGCAATCCTGAGCAGGAATCCTATCTATATTCTGCTGAGGACCCTCAGGAGATGCCCACCCAGGAACCAGATAGTTCTCCCCAGAGAACCTGCACTTCCCAGGAGTAAAGAGATCTTCGCCTCCTCCCCTGCGCCTGCCTCTGCCCAGACCTGGCAGGAGCAGCATTCTAGCTCTAAGACCCTGTGACTGCTGTTGCTGAGGCCGGGGCATCTGTCCAGGCGATGCAGAGGAGAAATGGCCCTGCCCTTTAATTCCAAATCCCCGTTTACAGCACACGCAGTCAAGCCTGGTCCTGGGGAGGCGGGGGCCGCAGAACTGTTGCCTCGCTTTCTCTGGCTGCTTCCCACGATGGAGGAGAGCTGGAGGCCAGAGTGTCTCCTTCCCACCACCCTGTGTGACCCTGGCCTTGAGGCTGTGAAGTCTCCATTAGCAAATGACAGGAGGCAGATGGAGAAAGATGCTCACTTTCATGAGAAATCAAAGAAATAACCGTTAAGCTGCAAAGCATCCTCATATCCAGCAAAGACCAGGGCATGAGTTGGTAAATGCTTCTGGAGAGCAACTTGAGAATCTGTAGCTTAGAAATGCTCATTCCCTTCCACCCGGTAATTTCTCTTCTAGGGATATGTCCTAAAGAAATAGGCACAGATGTGAAAAGAAAGATTTATGTTCAAAAATGTTCTTATAACTGGGAAAATGGAAACTATTCCACAACAGGGCAATGGTTATGATTCTAAGGCTCCTTGGAAGGAGGACTATTATGGGGCCTTAAAGATGTTTGCAAAAAAAAAATTACTGATGTAAGAAAATACTCATAACATAAAGTACTTATATCATGCAAAATTATCTTAATGATATAAACTCAAGTCTGCCAAGAAGGGACCTCCCAGTACAGGGAGCCCAGATTCCATCTCTGGTTAGGGAACTAGATCCCACATGCCAAAAATAAGACCTGGTGCAGCCAAATAAATAAATAAATGTTTTTTCTTTTAAAAAAAGTCTGCCAAGAAAATTGCAAAGAAAGAAATTTGCAAAGAAAGCAGTATGCCGAAGCGAAAACTTGACCGGCCATTTATTTGGTACTTTGAATGTTTTTTTTTTTTCTTCTTCATAATCTTCTGAATATTTCCACATTTGTTAAACCAATATACAGTATGACTTTAACAAAAAGAAAAAATGTTTTTAAAAAAGTCTCTCTGGAAATCAGGAGCCAGTGTGTTTCATAAGTTCAGGTCTTCCTTGAACAGATGAGGGGCTGGTCCTCCCCTCCCTACTCCCCAAAGAGGGCAAGTGAGTGACAACAAGCTTCTGGGCAAAGGTGGCTCCCAGACAGGCCGGTCACCTGGGTGCTCCCGGCCCTGACTCAGTCAACAGAGCCCCAGGGGAGCAAGCTGGTATCTCTAAGCCCCGTCCTCCTTGTCGGCCAGATGTTAAGTGAGAAAGGCGTTGCTGTCATTTTGTAGATGGGGAGGTGGAGGCTCAGAGAGGCTGAGTATCTGACAGGTAAGTTGCTCAGGGTCCTAACAGCCAGGAAGGGATCCCAGTGTTTGGGGCCAAGGTCAGAAAAGGCCACCTTCCACTGACAGTAAACGGCAGAGTTGGGATTCGAACCCAGGCCTGTCTGACTCTGAAGCGCATGACACCACTCCCAGGGGTTTTGACACGGAAAGTTGTAGATGGAAGGACATGCTACTTCCCAGTCCGGGTGCACAGGAGGGCCTCCGTGGAAGCTTTTTAAAACTACAGGTGCTGAGGCCTTGCTCCACAAGTGAATTAAACCAGGCTATCTGGGGCGGGGCCCTGGTATCTGCATTTCAAAGTCTCCATGAGGTTTCAGTGTGCACCCAGGAATGAGAACCACTGACAAGCTCCCCCAGCAGGGCTCTGCCCCCTGCCCACTCTGGACCCGGATTTGAGGAGCCAGGGTCCCTGCTGTTTCCTGTTTGAGTACCTTCCAGCTCATCCCTGCGGGACCGCTGCTAGCCCCAGCCCTGCAGGGCGGCTGTTTTCCTTCTGCTTCTCCATGACCCTCTCCAGGGCCTGGCTCCCGCCCCACCCACCCACTACCCGGCTCCATAGCAGGGGCTGGCGTGGGAGACCCCTTCCCACACTGTCCAGCCTCGGGCAGGCCCAGTCGTCCCATCACAGGCCCCAGCCTCCTCCGGTGCTTACAGTCACTAAAGATTCTGTCTCAGGAAGGGTCCTGGCACTGCCTGTGGCTTCCCCGATGAGTGGGCAGGACAGACTGGCATTGCGGACATTGAGGGCTGCAGCAGGTGCTGAACCTGCCCCGTGAAGAACGGGCAGCGGCGGGGACAAACTGTAAGCTGAGAGCCCTCGCCTCCTGGGGGGACCCCTGCAGTGGGACCAGGCCTGGGCGGTGGGTGTCTCTGCTCTCTTCAGGCCCTTTCAGGGAGTGGCTGTGCCCAGGAGGGAGGCAGGGACCTCATGCAGCTGGAGTCATTTGTGAAGTGAAAAAACTGATTTCCCCTCGTGTCAGGCCATAGACCAAACCAAGATGACTTAGCTACTTGTTCTAGAAAGGTTAAGCCTGAACTAATTAAGTTGTCTGCTAACAACCAGATCATCAAGACGCACTTCACGACCGTCAGATCCCTGTGCCCAAGAGTCAAAGCTCTGCAAATTGCCCCCAATCCCAGGCAGCTCCCTGCCTGCACATGCAGTCCTAGTTGTCTGTCTGTGCTCTTCCCTGACTTTCTCAGTTCGGACCCTGGTGAGAGTCTGTCTGGGTGGATTCTCCTTTATTGCTGGAAGTCTAGGTAACCCCTCTACTTGATCAAGAGTTCTTTGTGTCTTTTGGACAGTTCTTGGTCAAATTCTGGCTGACAACCTGGGTTGGTGCCTATGGTGTAAAAAGTAATAATTATATATATATATATATATATATATATATATATATATATATATATATATATATATACACACAGTCTTTGTCCCCTGTTTCTGGCACAGAGCCCCTAAAACCCTTGGGACTTTCTAGGATGAGGAGCCTCTTTTGAGCACACCCAAGTGTAAGCTAATAAGATAACTAACTTAGGGTGGGGCCCTGGACAGCCTCAGGATGGGGCTGGTCACCAGAAAAACGAAGCGATTAGAGGGTTGGAACTTCAGGCTCACCTAGTGACCTCTGGGAATGGAGAGAGGGCCTACAGCTTAAGCACCATAAAAACTCTCGAACAACCAGAGTAGATGAGCTTCTGGGCTGGAGATTGAGGAGGCGCGGCACACACCTTGCTCTGTGCGTCTCTTCCATCTGGCTGTCCCTCAGTGGCAGCCTTTTAGAATAAACTGGTAGACGTAAATAAGCATTTCTCTGAATTCTGTGAGTTGCCCTAGCAAATCGATCAAACCCACAGAGGGGTCGTAGGAACCGCTGATCCAGAGCCAGCTGGTCAGAAGCACAGGTGATGACCTGGACGTTGTAATTGGCATCTGGAGGGATCAGGAGGTAGTGAAGGGCAAGACTGAGCCCTTAACCTGTGGGGTTTGATACCACCTCCAGGTAGATAGTTTCAGAATTGAGTTGAATTTGTGAGGGCACCGCATTAGTGTTTGCTGAGAATTGGAGAATTGTTTGGTGGTGTGGAAAAACAAAACATGTTGGGGTACCTCAGAGCTATGGTTTTTCCAATAGTCACGTACAGATGCGAGAGTTGGCTCATAAAGAAGGCTGAGTACCAAAGAGTTGACGCTTTTGAACTGTGGTGTTGGAGAAGACTCTTGAGAGTCCCTTGGACTGCAAGGAGATCCAACCAGTCCATCCTAAAGGACATCACTCCTCTATATTCACTGGAAGGACTGATGCTGAAGCTGAAGTTTTAATACTTTGGTCACCTGATCAAAAAGCTCACTTACTGGAAAAGACCCTGGGAAAGATTGGAGGCAAAAGGAGAAGGGGACGGCAGAGGATGAGATGGATTGGGTGGCATCACAGACTCAACGGACGTGAACTTGGGAAGATGGTGAAGGACAGGAGAGCCTGGCGTGCTGCGGTCAATGGGGTCGCAAAGAGCCGGACATGACTTAGTGACTGGACAACAACAACAGGCTCAGGAAAGAAAAAGACCTTGTCCCCTTCTTATGTTCTGAGAGCTTGCGCTTTACCTTCCCCACTGAAGAATGGCCTGAATTGGTGGTCTGAATACAAGCCTCTCGAAGGAATCAATCCTGTGGACTTAGAGCAACACAAAGAAGTGATTGCTCCTACCGTGTGGGATGAAGGTCAGTACACAGGCTCAGGAGACCCCTGGAGTTCTCACAGCCAACAGTCTCTGAGCAGAAGGCCTCAAAGAGACGGTACCACGGTCCCCACCGGCCGCTCTCTGGAGGTGTAGTTCCACCGAGTGTCCAGCAGAGGGCAGGGCGGCCCACATCCTTCTTGAGAAAGCGGGGGCTCAAGAGGAACTGTTTCCCCCAAAAGTGTGGCGCTCCTGCACACATACACAGGGTGGCTCTTGGCATCTCTGTCAGTTTGGGCCCTCTGGTACGCATTCATTGAGCTGGAGTTAGGAGTGCAAGACGCTGGTTGATGCTTAAACTTGTAAAAGATGGGGAGAGAGGAAGCAGGATTGGCGGGGATGTCCTCAGACCTAGCAGATCTGACAACATCTCCATCAGCATCCACCAACAGGGAGCTCTGGAGCCCAGACTGCCAGCCGTCCAAGCAGTCCTGCTGCAGGCTGAACCCGGCAGTCCTTGAAACTTGCAGTGCTCTGTCGTTGGCTGGGGGCTGCTTGGCAAGGTAAGGCTTCAAATTCTGTGGTCAGAAGGTGCTCGGAGGTGGTCAGCTAACCGCACTCCCTGCAGCCAGGCTGCAAGTTCTTTCTCGAGGAGGGATCAAGCAGAACACACAACCTCCTCTCTCTCCAAGCACAGTCTTCCACGACCAACCCATATTCCACCTCTCTGCTCCTTGCTGGTGAGTCTCCTCTGCCCTTTCCAAACCCTTCGCTTTTAGGTCAGCTTTCAGGACCTGCGGTCAGGAAGCCAGGCCTAAGCTGGTCTTATTAACGGGTCTCATATCATGGAAGAGCTGGGACAGCCCGAGGTGCCAGAGGAAGCAGAGCCCAGCCCTCCTCACCCTGCTTGGGGTTTGCCCAAATGAACACCCACTCTGGGATTCCCTATAGCACAATGAGTGTAATCTTGCCCACCAGCCACCAGGGATAGGATCCAAAATGGGAATCCAGAAGGGGGCCACGCTTCCCACAAGGCAATAGCACACAAAGAGCATGAGAGCCCTAGTGGTTTAAGGGGTTCTGGGCCTCCCCCACCCCCCTAGCATGACTCCACCTCTTGGTGCTGGTGGGGGCCCCGAAGAGGAAGCTTCAAGAGGGACTCTTCCAGAATCAGATCTGAGGGTGCTCAAGGAGATGAGCAGTGGGGTTGGAGACTAGGCTGGGAGGGGAATGGGGACTCTCCTGCGTGTGTTGCCCTGGGCTGCCCCCTCCTCCCAGTTCTTCTCAGGCACCGTGATGCCCATCTGCCATTTTGGAGGACTTGGGCAGTACCTGCAGCTCCGCTCTCCCAGGCCCAGATGGCCAGCCCGTCCGTCCCTCCCCCTACCCCCCCCTGGCCTCACCCCCTGGCCCACTCAGATCAAGGGCCTGGGCAAAAGCCAACAGTGCCTCCCAGCACCTTCTCCTTCCAGAGAAGAGGGTCCTTGGTTGTCATGGAGACCAGACGTGCCCATCATCCCTCAGCCTTCCTGCAGGGGGAGGGAGGCAAATAGCTGGGGTGGGCGTCTGGATGATGGACGGATATCCAGATAAAGATAGTAGGGGAAAATGCCTACCTCCCCTAAACACACACACACACACAGACATTCAGAGCTTGAGAAGGCACAGGCAGAGAGCAGGAGGTTTGATTACTGTGGTCCATCACTGTGTACGGGGTTGAGCGAGTGTCAGCAGGGATGTGTTCATGTGCAGGAACATGTGTCTGTGTGAGTGGGACACATTTCAGTGAGCCTGCGTGTACAAGACCATGTTTATCCTGCTTGTGTGTTTTGCAGGCCTGTGTGCGTAGTAGTATGTGAGAATGTGTGTATAGTAAAGAATGTGCCTATGAGTGTGCTGTGTGCACATACAGTGAATGTGGATGAGTTGGGGGTTATCAGTGCCCTGTTATCTCTGTTATCCACTGATCTTGTCTCCAGTGTGAGCTACTTGGGACTCCCCAGTTCTACAGTGAGGTGTGGGAGAGAGAATCTTGGAAGACCAAAGAAGGAGCAGGGACCCTGATGCAAAGGTCTGGCCAACTCCCTTTGCCTCATGGTCAGATTGTACAGCCTCTCCCCACCTCCATTCTCCTCAGACTGCAAGCTCCTTGTACAAGGATTGTATTTCCCCCTTGCACTGGGAGCCTTTCCAAGGTAGGTCCTAATTTTCTCCTAAAATCAGAAATTCTCAGAGAGTAAGGCCTGTGTCTTTATTTTTTTTTTAACATTTATTTTCATTTGTCTGTATGGGCCCTTGTTTGTGGCATGCCGGGGCTTTTGTTGCAGCATGTGGGATCTAGTTCCCTGACCAGGAATCGAAACTGGGCCCCTTGCATTGGGAACATGGAGTTTTAGCCACTGGACCACCAGGGAATTCCCAGGCCTCTGTCTTTAGATGCTTGTTGGAAAAGGGTTCCCAAACAAAATATAGGATGCCCTGTTAAATCTGAATTTTTTAATATAAATGCACTCCAAATATTACACTGAATATACTTATATGAAAAAATTACTGTATCTTAAAATTCAAACTTAACTGGGAATTCTGTTTTTTTATTTGCTAAATCTGGCAACCCCATACTGGAAGCCCCCCAAAGACACAAATAGACTGAAAATCAAAAGACAGAAAAAGATATTCCATGCAAATAAAAACCAAAATAGAGCTAGGTGGCTATCTATATAGCAGACAAAACAGATTTCAGATAAAAAATTGTTACAAGAGATTGGGATATTATATATTCACAAGAGGATCGATTCATTAAGAAGATATAATGGTATAAGCAAAAATACTCCTAACAACAGAGTTCCAAGATATATGATGCAAACACTGACAGAACTGAAGGGAGAGATACACAGTTCTACAATAATAAGTGGAGATTTCTGTACCCCACTTTCAATAATGCAAAGAACAACTAGAAAGAAGGTTAATAAGGGAATAAAGGACTTGAACAGAGCCGTAAACCAAATATATCTGACAGACACATACAGCACCCTCCACACAGCAACAGTAGAATATACATTCTTCTCAATGCTCATGGAACATTCTTCAGGATAGACCACATGTTAGGTCACAAAACAAGTTTCAGTAGGTAGTTTTTTTTTTTTTAATTTAAATCATCCAAATCACCAAATCATCCAGTATTAAATCATTAATTTAAATCAGCCAAATCACCACAATGGAATGAGACTAGAAACCAACAACAGAAAAGAAAGCTGGAAAATTCACAAATATTTGGAAATTAAGCAACAAAATCTTAAACAGTCAGTGGGTCAAAGAAGAAATCACAAGGGAGATTAAAGTTAGAAAATACTTAGACACAATGAGAACAAAAATACAGCATACGCAAACTTCTAGGACTCAGCAGTAGCAGTGCTTAGAAGGAAATTTGTGCTGTAAATGCCTACCTTAGAATAGAAGAAAAAATCTTTAAAAAAAAAAAACTTCGCATCTTAAGAAACTAGAAAAAAGGGCAAATTGAACCCAAAGCAAGCAGAAGGAGGAAAATAATAAAGATGAAAGCAGAGATTCCCTGGTGGCTCAGAAGGTAAAGAACCTCCTGTGATGAGGGAGACATGGGTTTGATCCCTGGGTCAGGAAGATACCCTGGAGAAGGGAATAGCAACCCACTCCAGTATTCTTGCATGAAGAATCCCATAGACAGAGGAGCCTGGCAGGCTACAACCTATGGGGCTTCAAACAGTCAGACACAACTGAGCAACTAACACTTACTTACTTAAAGAAAATAGAGAATAAGAAAAATAGAGAACACCAATGAAACAAAAAGTTGGTTCTTTGACGAGTTCACAAATTTGACACACCATTAACTAAGCAAAAGAGAGAAGACTCAAGTTACTAAAATCAAGAAATGAATTTGGGGATATTACTACCAACTACACAGAAATGAAAAAAGATTGTAAGAGAATATGAACATCTGTATGACAAAAAAAATGAATAGCATAAATGAAATGAACAAATTCCTAGAAAGATACAAACTACCAATATTAACTCAAGAAGAAACAGAAAATCTAAATAGACCTATATGTAGTAAAGAGATTGAAACAATAAAGAAAAATCTCCCAGTAAAGAGAAGCCCAGAACCAGATGGCTTCAATGAAGTCCTCTACTCATTAAAAGAGGAATCAGCATTGATCTTTTCTCCAGCTACTCCAAAATAGGAGGAAAAAAGAGTACTTTTTCATTCATTCTATGAAGTTACCATTATTTCCATACCAAATCCAAAGATGTTACATGGAAAGAAAACCGCAGTAACCCTTGTGAACGTTAGATGGTCTATGTTTAAATAACTGCTATCTTTGTTATTGAATGTGTGGTTTTCAAATGTGTCTTGGAGTCAAAGAATTCCAGTAAAATATCTTCACCAGAAAATTTTTCATTCTATTTATTAAAGGGTAAATAATAAAAAAGTGCCAACATACAATACATTTTTTATTATTTACCCTTTAATAAATATTGTTTTCAAGATGTAAACTCCCAATGGACCTTGAGAGTTTATATATACAATAGACCTTGACACACCTCAACTAAGCTACTCTATGGAAATGTTTGGAGATCAATTTAGTTATAATGAAAACCTTCAAACCATCCTTGACATAGTTTCTATCTCATTAGATTCAAAATTACCAATAATTACAGTCATTATAAAGATGAAGAAATAGAAGTTGTGCTACTCAATTTTGTCATCTTTCTAAGTCGTGGGTCAAATTACATCAATGTTCTCTGTCCTGCATATATGGATGTGAGAGTTGGACCATAAAGAAAGCTGAGTGCTGAAGAATTGATGGCATTGAACTTAAGTGTTAGAGAAGGCTCTTGAGAGTCCCTTGGTCTTCAAGAAGATCAAACCAGTCAATCCTAAAGAAAATCAGTCCTGAATAGCCATTGGAAGGACTGATGCTGAAGCTGAAGCTCCAATACTTTGGCCAAACCGACTCATTGGAAAAGACCCTGATGCAGGGAAAGATTGAAGGCAGAAGGAGAAGGGGACAACAGAGGATGAGATGGTTCAGTGGCATCACTGACTCAATGGACATGAGTTTGGGCAAGCTCTGGGAGTTGGTGATGAACAGGGAAACCTGGCATGCTGCAGTCTATGGGGTCACAAAGAGTTGGACACGACTGAGAAACTGAACTGAACTGAACTGAACTTTCTGTCCTTCAGCCATTTCCTCTGATTTTTGTAGATGGAAAACTTCAGAAATTTTTCCCATATAGAGAGAAAAAAAATTCTGGAGATGACACTTTACTGGAATTTTTTGACAAGAAACATTTGAAAACCAGTATAATCAATACCAATGCTGAAGCTGAAGCTCCAGTACTTTGGCCACCTGATGCGAGGAGCCCACTCATTGGAAAAGACCCTAATGCTGGGAAAGATTGAGGGCAAGAGGAGAAGGGGGCAACAGTGGATGAGATGGTTGGATGGCATCACTGACTCAGTGGATATGAGTTTGAGTAAGCTCGGTGAAGAACAGGGAAGCCTAGCATGCTGCCGTTCACGGGGTCAAAAAGAGTCAGACACGACTTAGCAACTGAGCAACAAAAATAATCTACACCAAAGAAACAAAAGATACAAACAGTATTGCAATTTCTGGGATTTGTTGTGAAATGGAATTTTAGAATTTCTACCAAATCTATTCGTATACTTTTTTAAATTATTTATGTATCTATTGCTTCATGTAAAATTGAAACATGTAAATTATCATATGTGAAACGAATCGCCAGTCCAGGTTCAATGCATGATACAGGGTGCTCAGGGTTGGTGCACTGGGATGACCCAGAGAGATGGGATGGGGAAGGAAGTGGGAGGGGGGTTCAGGATGGGGAACACATGTACACCCATGGTGGATTCATGTCAATGTGTGGCAATACCAATACAATATTGTAAAGTAAAAAATAAATAAATGAAACTGAAAAAAGTAATTTTTTAAGTTAAAATTAAATTATTTAGTGAATTATGAGCAAAGATAGATGGACAACTATGGCTTTACTTTGCCCTGAGCATGAATTTGAGAAGATCAAATTGGATGTTGTCATTCACAGATTTGCAGAAACTGTAATGTTATTATTTGCCACTGTGACTAATATAGAAATGTAGGTTTTTCTCCATTTTAAAAAGCACATTAATGTCATGAGAAAGTATTGATCATCACTATTTTCCTTTTTTGTACTTCTATTAAAATTTCTATTAGCTGAATATATATGAAGTTAAAAAAAAAACCACATCTTCGCTGCATTTTTCCTGTTCATTTTTGTGATTTCTTGGCAAGATTATAACTGAGAGTGTTTGCCGTGCGGGATGAGGGATGATTCCCCCACTCTGGGTGTCAGAGACACTAGGAGGGCTACTGACTGGGAGAGATCATTTGCCCAAAGCCTGAGGAACAGATCTGCCCCAGGCTCCCAGCCTGCCTGACTTCCTTCTGGATCCTTCCTGCACAGCTGGGAATAAATAAGGCTTCCTTAGTGGTTCAGTAGTAAAGAATCGGCCTGCAAAGCAGGAGACTCGGAAGACACAGGTTCAATCCCTGGATTGGGAAGATCCCCTGGAGAAAGGAATGGCAACCCTCTCCAGTATTCTTGCCTGGAGAATCCCACTGACAGAGGAGCCTGGAGGGCTGCAGTCCACAGGGTCACAGAGTCTGACACGACTGAGCACACAGGCAGGCGTGTACCCAGGAATAAATAATACTTGCCAGGGCTTCGCTGGCACACTCCAGCCCTAATGGCTGGTTCCACAATATCCCCCTCGCCCCCAGCCTGGCTGCTTCCTCTGCCACGTGGCTCCAGGCCCCCAGCCAGCAGGGAGGCAGACCAGGGTGAGAGCAGAAGGGAGCCTCAAGGTGTTAATTGGTGCTAAAGAATTCCTGCAACCCCATCTTTCCTCCACTGCTGAGGCGAGGCAGCTGAGAACAGTGCCAGCTTTGCACTTTGCAGCCTAAAGTCAAGCAGCCCCTCCCCCGTGCCCTTGCTGCCCTGCTAGGGATGGGAAGAAGGGCAGGGAGGAGGAGGATGTTAATAATAAAAAGTCAGCCCTTTCTCTGTGCCAGGATCCTTCCTAAGCACTTCTCATGTGTGTTACTCATTTAACCTTGACGACAAGGTAGGTACCATTAGAAATCTCATTTTACATCTGAGAAGTGGCTCAAATGTTCTGACTCCCTGACTCAGGCCAGATATAGACTAAGCCCTGTAAAGTGGCTACTGCCCTCATCCCCATGTGATAGAGGAAACTGGGGTCTGGAGAGGCTAAGTAATTCAACCAAGGTCACTGAGCCAGGGAGCAGCAAAGGTAGGCTTTGTCTCAGATCTGAGTAACAGGAAAGCCTTTTGTCCCTGATAACCGCCTAGAACACAGGTGGCTCTGTGTGTGCTCTGAGGTGAGCACATGCTAAGCTGCTCAGGCGTGTCCGACTCTGTGTGACCCCATGGACTGTAGTCTGCCAGGCTCCTCTGCCCATGGGATTCTCCAAGAATACTAGAGTGGGTTGCCATGCCTTCCTCCAGGTCATCTTCCCAACCCAGGAGTCAAACCCACATCTCTTATGTCTCCTGTGTTGACAGGCAGGTTCTTTACCTCTAGCGCCACCTGGGAAGCCCATCCCACTTGAAATCTAGTCTTTGATTTACTTGTAGATAGTAGTTTTACTGTCTACAGTGGTAGATAGTAAGAGGAGGGGTTCATGGCTCCTCCCCTTCCCTCTAACCTTAGGCCATACCTTCTGGGAGTCGGGGCACTAACCCGGCTTGCTTCCTGGCCCTGGATGCTTTGCTTCCCTGGGCTACTTGCTGGCTGCCCCGTCGTCGCACTGTGGCCCATTCCTGCTCCACAGCCCTGCTCTGTGGTTAAGGGCAAGTGAGGCTCCAGACTTCTGACTTTCCTTCCTCCACCTTGACTTTCCTACCTAGTCCTGGGTGGGGAAAGTGGCCTGTACTGCCCTGTACTCCCAGGGTGAACACAGCAGAGGGCAGGGCCCAGCGGCGGCCTCTCTCGGCTACTGATTTGGTGAATCTCAAATGGAAGCATTGTAACAACAGTACAGCAAAGTGAACATTAGAGATACACAAACACACACACACACACACACACACACACTCACACCTGACTCAACTGACCTTGTAACAACTGGAGGACCCGAGGTCTCCTGGGGGAGCCAGGATGTCCAGTGGAGGACCTGGGCCAGCTGAGCTCCACTTTCCCTCTTGGGTCTGATATTTTCTATTCTTCAAGTTCCAGGCTTCAGTTTGCTCATCTGTAAAATGGACATAATAAAGGTGCCTTCCTCGTGGAGCTACTGAAAGAAGAGGGACAGGGCATGTTGCATGCTTAAGACTAGTCCTGGTTCACAGTAAGTCCTATGGAAGTGTTGGATATGGGACATCATTTGTCATGAAACTGGTCCCCAGTCATCAGACAGTGGGCCACCTCCTCGGGTGCCCTCCAGGGTCAGCCTGGACCACCTGGGGGCAAACCTGGAGGTTAAGTACAAGCAAGGAGTCTTCTGGAACCTACTTTGCTGCTGATCAGCTGTGTGACACAGGGCAAGTTGCCTATCCTCCACCCACTACCCCGCTCCACTTCTCCCACCCCCATGCCTCAGTCTCTCATCAGTTGTAAGGATTAAATGACATGATGTGTAGAGAGGGCTTAACACGGTGCCTGGGTATAAATGGCGGTTGCCATCACCGCCACCACCAACACCACCACGACCGCTTGCCACTCACTCCCTGAGAGGTTGTCACGGGGATGGGAGTGAAGAAGGGCAAGCATCACTGTTTGTAAACCATTACTTGGTCTGTAGCAAAGAATATAGGGCCCCCAAAGTCAAAATGACAGACTTGAACTCCCACTGCAGAGTTCTGGCACAACCGGGATGTAAACACATAATAGAATCAATCCCTTATATCAACAACCCAACTTGCCATTTGCAAACCGTTTCCACTGGCATTAGCTTCTTTATCCCAGCCTGAGACCTGGGTGGTTTAGCCTCACTTTTAAAAATAGATTTTTATTTTTTTAGAGCAGTTTTAGGTCCAGAGCAAAATTGAGCAGAAGTTACGGAGATTTCCCATATGCTCCTTGCCCCAACACAGACCCAGCCTTCCCCTCTATCAACAGTCCCCACCAGAGGGCACATTTGTTACAATCCATGAGCCTACCTGGATGCATCCTGATCACCCAAAGTCCATACTTTGGAGTTCACTCTTGGTATTGTATGTTATGAATTTCAAGAAATGCATAATGACATGTTTCTATCATTACAGTATCATACAGAGTATTTCCAACTGCCTTAAAAATCCCCTGTGCTCCAACCATTCATTCCTCTCTGCCCTTAACTCCTGATAACTAACGGCTGATCCATAGTTGTGCCTTTTCCAGAATGTCACATAGTTGGAATCACACAGTATGTAACATTATCATATTGGCTTCTTTTACTTAGTAACATGCATAGAAATTTCCTCCATGTCTTTTCATGCTTGATAGCTTATCTCCTTAGTGTTGAATAATATTTCATTGTCTGGAGGTACCACAGTTTATTTATCCTTTACCTGCTAAAGGATATCTCGGTTGCTTCCAAGTTTGGGCAATCATGAACAGAGTTGCCTACTAGCATAGACATCCAGGTATAGGTTTTCATGTGGATGTGTTTTCAACTCCCCTGGGCAACTCCGATGAGTGTAATCGCTGGTTTGTAGGGCGAGGGTATGTTTAGTTTGGCAAGAAACTGGGCTTACCATTTTGCACTCCCACCAGCAATGAATGAGTGTCCCTGTTACTCTAGACTTTCACCATCATTCGGTACTGTCAGTGTTTTGGAGTTTAGTCCCCATTTTGCAAATAGGAGACTGAGGTGCATAGAGGTTTCAGGCTTTGCTCAGGCAATGACAGATTGCCTCCTGCTTCACTGCCTTCCTACAGCATAACTCTCACAGTATGCAAGCTGATGTGAGTGCTTTGGCTAAGGAGCCATTTTCCAGTGGGGTCTGTGCCTTTCCCAGCAGGCTTGGGGAAAGGTCTCCCCTGTAGGGAGAAGCTACTCTTGTAGTCACCTGGGCAAGCAGTTTGGCAGAGGCAACACTGGAAGGAGGGGACAAATCTGCAGGGTCAGTTGTTTCTCTTAACCTCTGTGCTGGCTGGGTGGTGTGGACTTGGAAATAAATCTGAATCTTAGCTCTATCACTCATGAGCTATGTGAACACATGTAAGTCATTTAGCCTCGCCCCTTAGTTTCTCCCCACAGTCTTGATTCCAGTGTGTGATTCATCCAGCCACAGAATTAAAAGATGCTTGCTCCTTGAAAGAAAAGTTATGACAAACCTAGACAGTGTATTAAAAATCAGGGACATACTTTGCCAGAAAAGTTCCGTCTACTCAAAGCTATGGATTTTCCAGTAGCCATGTATGGATATGAGAGCTGGACCATAAAGGAGGCTGAGGGTCAAAGAACTGATGCTTTCAAACTATGGTGCTGGAGAAGACTCTTGGAGAGTTCCTTGGACTACAAGGAGATCAAACCAGTCAATCTTAAAGGAAAGCAACCCTGAATATTCATTGGGAGGACTGATGCTGAAGCTGAAGCTCCAATACTTTGGCCACCTGATGTGAAGAGCTCACTCATTGGAAAAGACCCTGATGCTGGGAAAGATTGAGGGCAGGAGGAGAAGGGGCAACAGAGAATGAAATGGCTAAATGGTATCACTGACTCAATGGGCTGAGTTTGAGCAAACTCTAGGAGACAGTGAAGGACAGGGAAGCTTGATGTGCTGCAGTTCATAGAGTTGCAAAGAGATGGACATGACTTAGCAACTGAACAAAAACAACCAAAGTTTCTCCACCTGAAAAATAGATGCAATTTCATGGGATTGTTGGGAGGATCAAAGTGCCTGCATGCAGCACAATTATCTAGAACTTAGATCACATATATTCATAAGAGATAACAGTCTGTAGTTTCCTTTTCTCATGATGTCTTTGTCTGGGACTTGGTATCAGGGTAATTCTGGCCTCATAGAATGTGTTAGGGGCTACTGTAGGTCTTGATCATGACCTTGTAAAACCTCAGGGGAAGCTTATGGGTGGCTATTCATAAACTGGTGTCCTCACTTAGAGACAAGACCAGGGGATAAAATGTTAGGAATTAGCAAAGTGCCCACAAAATGGGCTGGTCAGAGGGCCTGGGGGACCACAAGTAAGACAGTAGAGGTGCTTTCAAACTTTCCTGTTGTTCTCCCCTGAGGTTCAGTGAAGTCTCGAAAGCTTCCCCTGTCGCATCTTTGCTGAAGAGAATACAAGTACCTGAACCAGTTGGGGCTGACAGTGCCACCCAAACAAGGAGCCTGGGAGCCTGGATTGGACCCTGCCTGGGGTCCCCATCTCTCTCCTTCAAGAACCCTCTAATCTTTCCCCCAGGCATGGAGTTGGCACGATACCCACCCACCAGGAGCTTCAGGACTCACACACACCGGGGAGCTGTCCTAGAGCCCCTGAGGCCAAGCTCCAGGTCTAAGAGGGTGGTCTAGTGAGCAGGTTGTTCCCATAGCCTGGCTGGCGCCATATTGCTTTTGCAGGATTGAGATCCTGAGAGACTGGGCCACTGGAATTGTGTTGACATAGTGATTCTGAGTGATCTTCATATCAGACTCAGGACAAGTTCAGGCTTCTGGACTACCATCAGTCCACTGCTGACTCTTGGGTTTGAGCCCCATGTGTGGGTCTGTGCAGTGATTCTTGCCCGTCTGCTCTTTGATCATGGTGTCACTCTGGCCTACAGCACCAAGAGTGGCAGGAGTGGTAGCAAGCATCCTTTACCCTGGTGCTAACTTCCAGGAGCACCCAGGGCGCCCCCCTCCACCCCACTGCAGTCTTTTATGACCTTTGTCATTTACACTTGGACATTGTGAATGGTCAGTTTATGATCCGAAAGCAAATGACCTTCTCATTCTCCTGCACACTGGGTAGGACTTGCATTTATGGTCATCATCAACAAAGCAGACCCTTTGAGACAGTCGTTAGAAGCCAGAATTCATGGCAACACAGTGGATGATGCAGTGGTCAGGAGTAAGTCAGCAGCCAGCATTAAGGGTAGCAGGAAACTGCAGAGGCAAGAAGAATGACATGGTTTTGATACAAACAGGTTCCTGTGAGCCATGGTATTGTGAAAAACAACAGCATTCTCACTTTTTTTCATGATAGAAGAAAGGAAATTAACCAGGAATGTCATATTTGGTGATAAAGAACATGAAGAGATGGTTCCTGGGCCTGAGCAGAAAAAGATGGTTCTTGGACTGTACAAAGAATTTTCATATGCACTGATTGGACAATCAGCAAAATATGTTAAGGCCTTTTCTCTGCTCATTCATTGATAAGTCCCAACACCTCATAAGGGCCAAGAATTTTATACTGCTTTTAAAAACCAAGTTGTTGATATAGACAAGGGTGTTAAAGAGAAAAACCGCAGGCCCTAGATGGTGTCATTTTGTGCTAAAGCCCATGATATCAACCCTAGATTTAGTATCTAACAGAATTGCAGTTTCAACCTTTACTAGAAATGTAATCATAATCAACCAGTCTGGAATTTCATGGTTACCACCAATGCGGTAATCTGTCACGTAGGCCCTTTCCATGCCCCAGAGGAAAAGAAGGCAAGCTGCAAGATAAAAGCCCTTGTTAGTCCCTTCCCCACCAAAAGAGGACATCCAGACCTAAAAATAATCCTCTCTTTTCTTGTGTGAATAACTCTTTTGCCTCACCTGTCTTTCTATAAAAGACATTTCATTGTGTCGAACCCCTCAGAGCTCCCTTCTATCTGCAGGATGGGATGCTGCTCAGTTGATAAATTGCCAAATAAAGCCAATTAGATCCTCAAATTTACTCACTTGAATTTTGTTTTTTTAACAAGGGTCCCCTCAACACACAAATTTACTGGAGGCCCTGCATGTGCTAAGAGTAGATATGACTGAGGGAGATAAACCCTGTTCTTGCGAACTGAAGTTCTGATCATCTTGGAGTAGCCAGAGAAGACCCTGGAGACTGTCTGGTCCAAAGCCTGCTCGTCACAAAAGATGAAGGACTTGAGATGCAGCGCTGGCAAATGCCTCGGGGTACTCAACATGGACAAGCTGCTAAGTGCTGGGAGCAGAGTGGAGGGAGAGGAGAGAATGTCCCTGTGGCTTTCTGCTGAGCACTGAAGTGTGGCCAGATCTGACCAGCCTGGAGAAGAACGGAAGAGAGCAATCCTAGGGGCAGGCACAGAGGGGTGGGGATGAACAACACCTGGGGGCCCTGCCAGGGGCTGGTCTGGCTGTAGGGCTTCTGGAGAGGGGCTGCTGGGCTGTAACTGGATCTTCAAGACCTTGCGCCCAAGCTCTGAGGTCCCATTCTTGCTCTCCAAACTGAGGAGCATGACTCCCATGCGCCTGTCAGGACTCTTGCCATCTCCACTCCTGGGCCTGTCTTCACGTTTAGCCTCAGAGAGGCTTAACCAGGACAGCACCTGCAGCCATGAAGTTTGCACAGAATTTCAAGCCAAGGAGGAAACGTCAAAGCTACAGTTCCTTTCTGAACCTGTTTCAGGCGCCTTCCGTCACGCTTCTGCTCCCTGCCAGACTTGTAATCGTGTCCTTAGAGGAAAGATTTTGAAAGCCACTGACTGGTTAAGATATTGAAGCCCATGTTAAAATATAACTATGTTACCTGGAACATAGAGTTTCTCTGACTGGGTGTTCGCCATACTTTATGATGAAAATCAGTGATTCTCTGTATCCCTTGGAGGTCTTATTTCAACAGTCTGCTGGGCCCTGAATTGGTAAACCTGGCGTAGAGCCCACAAATCTGCATTTATAACAAGCCCGAATGTGAAGCTGAAGCTGGTTTGGGACCCACACTTTGAGAACCATTGCAGCGAGTGCTATTTCAAAGTTTAGACCCAAAAAGCTCTAAAGGCTGGGAATCTGATTTCTAGGGCCCAAGTGGCTCTGTATAAGGGAATGCTTTCACCTTCTGTTGGTGGTAGTGGCAGAGCAGGGTTTTTCCTCTTTTTTCTTTTCCCAAAGATTTTTCTTGTGAAATAAAAGTTTGTCAATGGACAGTTCTTAAGTAGATGGGGTTTTGTAATCCTATTACAAAAATGAGTGAAACCAGGTCAATTTCTTGACTTGGAGATGGGGCTCTGGTGAGACTCGGGGGCAGCAGAGGATGAAATGGTTAGATAGCATCAGTGACTCAATGGATACAAATTTGAGCAAGCTCTGGGACATAGTGGAGGACTGGGAAGCCAGATGTGCTACACAGTCCATGGGTTGCAAAGAGTCATTCACAACACAGCGACTGGAGAAAGGAAAGGCTACCCAGCCCAGTACGCTGGCCTGGAGAATTCCATGGACTGTACAATCCATGGGGTCGCAAAGAGTCGGACATGACTGAGCAACTTTCACTTCACTTCACTTATCAACTGTAAAACAACAATAAGAACTCAGGCTCCTGACTCTCTTCCCAATACTCTGTGTGTGTGCTTAGTCATGTCTGTGAGATGCTGTGGCAGATGCTCAGTGTTGTGGAAAGTGCAGCAAAGATTCGGTCTTGCCTGGGCCTTGAGCCCACTCTGCTACATGTTAGCTGTGAGCCTAGGCTAGCCACATCATCTCTCCCAGCCTCAATTTCCTTTCCTGATAAACGGGGAAGATAATAGTTGTCTAGTCCAACACATACATATACTATATTTATATTATATTAATAGCTCTTGGCACATAGTAAGTACTATATAGATGAACAGAATGATGCTGTTAATGATGGTGATGATGTTGATAATTATTAGCAAGATATTCCTCCCTGTAATGCATGTTGCTGTTGTTCAGTTGCTCAGTCATGTCTGAGTCTTTGTGACCCCATGGACTGCAGCACGTTAGGCTTCCCTGTCCTTCAGCATCTTTCAGAGTTTGCTCAAACTCATGCCCATTGAGTCGGTGATACCATCCAACCATCTCAGCCTCTTCTCATATTAAACATTAATTACAAATTTTTAAAAAAGTAGTTGTTTAGTCCACTCTGACTTGAAAATCATGAGGACTGAAAGACTGAATGATGGAGATACTGTTGATTTCTTATAATAGTCACAGGACTTATGGAGTGGATACACTGCACCAAGCAGTGTATCCACTCTCATTTACACTGCATAGCTTTCTCTCATTTACACTGCATAGCAGCTCTGTGAGGCCACTGTTATTATCTTCATAATGAGGAAAAGAAGACGGGGTACCGGGAGATCAAACAGCTGTCCTGATGACACAGTGTTGGGGAGGGGAGCTGGAGTTTGAACCTGTATACTACAGCTGCAGAGCTGGGCACTTAACCACTGCACTATGTGAGAGTAGACTGTGTTTCTGGAGCACACCTGTCCCTGGGATGCATGTGTAGAATCTGCTGGGAAGCCCTACCAGGGAGAGCCATCCACCCTTTCTGCAGCCATCATGGCCCCAGGAAGAGATGGGAGGGCAGAGCTCTTGGGGAAGGCTGACCCTGAGCCTAGTTCCAAGGCTCCTCCCTCCACCATCTGTTTCCATACCCCACCCACCAGAGTGCAGGAAACAGAAAAGGCCATCCAGCCCCACACGCATGGGTACAAGCTCCAGAGAGGCTCTAGGACGAAGAACCTGCTCCCCAGGTGAAGGTGCCCGCAGGGAAGGGTGCAGCCCTCAGGGGCCCAGACGTGCCTGCTTCCAGATAGCTCACCAATCATCACCCCTTAGATATGGGGTGAGAGAGCACACCCTGGGAGCAGCCCAGCAATTTGCCCACACCAGAGTCAGCATGTGTATGTTGCACAGAAGCCACGGAAAAAGCGGGTGAGGGGTGAAGAAACAGAGTGAGGGGGACAGAGAAGAGAGACACAGCCACAGGGACACGGGGAGGGAAACACACAGAGATGAGAAAGGCTGTAGAACAAGAACAGGCAGATGCAGTCAGAGGACAGAGCTGGAGGAGAGACGGGAGGAAGAGAGAAAGCGTGGCAGTCAAGGGGAGGTGGTGAGGGGAGAGCCCAAGGCCCAGACAAGAAGAGCCGCTGCAGTGCTGCTGGGAGGGCAGGGGGCAGAGCAGGACTTGGGTGTAGTGAAGTAGGAGGAGGACACACACACGGAGCATGGCAAAGTGGATGCACAGTGGAGACAGGTAATGGGGGAGACAGGATGGTCAGACAATAAAACAGAAAGGGGGAAATGAGGGGCCGGGAGAATTAAATGCAGGGAAGGGTATTGAACAAGTTACTTGCTGTGTGCTGGAATTACCAAGCGATGTTAAACACACAAACAGGAAACAATAAAACAATGAAGAAGTGCAGAAAAGAAGGAGGCTCAGAGGGTTATGGAAAGTAGCACAGAGACTGGCCACCCAAACCATCCCCATCAGAGTCCAGGAAGGCTTCCTAGAAGAGATGACATCAGAGGAAAGAATGAGAAAGAGTCTGGCAGTTGCTCAGTGGGACAGAAAGATAAGAGTGTGATGAGACAGACAACATGCAGATGCAGGGGTTGGGACTGGTCTGGGAGGACCTGTTTGGACCTCATCCGGAAGGCACTGGGAACCCTGGTGGGTTTCAAGGAGACAGGTGTGTGTGTGTGCGAGCATTTGATCAGGGATGCCTGAGCTGCTGGGTGGAGAGTGGAGTGATTAGCACAAGGCAGGAGGTGGAAGAGGAAAGGAAGGAATTGAGGGACAGTGTGAGCTGCAGGGCTTGACGACCGAGTACCAGAGGGCAGGTGGTGTGTGGATGTGTGTCTGGGCACGAACAAGGCAGCCAGGGAGGACTGAAGGAACTCCTCCCTCCCATAGGGCTTCACAGCTTTGATGATCTCCCTCCCCCGGACCCGTGCTACAGTGCAGCTCCCACTCATGGTCTGGGATGTGCGCTCACATCTGCAGGTCTTTCCAGGGAGACTGCAAGCTTCTTGCAGGCAAGGACCAAGCCCTCCTAATTCTGCACAGTGGCGTCCAACGCAGGGGTGTGGGGAAAAGCTAGGCAAACAAACACACGAGGCGGATCAGAGCCTGACATCGACGTGCTGCCCTAGGGTACGCTGGGACTTGAGCCAAGAGGTTATTAAGGCTGAAGCTACAGGAGCCCATGGCAGCCCAGTTGGATTGGCAAGCAGTTATCCAGCATCTCCTATGTGTCAACTATGTTTGTGATTAGGAAAAGAGAGAGACAGAACACATGGTCACAGCCCCATCAAAAGAGACAGGACAAATATGTTTAATTATGATAGTTATACTACAGTGTGAATCAGGCAGCTGTGGAGATAGCGTCAGGAGAGCTTCACAGAGGTGGTGCCATTTGAGCTGGGATTTGAAAGATGAATAGGAGTTTGGCATGCAGAGAAAGCCGTGTAAAGGCATTCAAGGCTGAGGAGAGAGCATGGTTTACAGCACTGAGACATGAAAGAGTCTAAAGGAGACCAGAGCTTCTACTGCAAATGCTTATTTATTCTACAATTTTTAACGTGTCCACTCGGACTCCCTCTGGGCTCACCTACAGCTCAGTGGGTGGTCCAAGAGAGCTGATTTAAACTAACAGCATCCCACCTCCAGTAAAAGCTGGGGGGTGGTGGTGTCTTTCTACTTTATGGCCCAGGGCATTCTCCAAGCTGAAGGAGTGCCATAAGAGGCAGCCCTCAGACAATGGGGAGGAGGAGTCCATGGATGAATGCCCACTGAATGACTCCTGGCAGGCAGTCCTGGCCACAGCCCAGATGTCTCTGGGGAAGTGGGCCCCCTTGGCCCCAGCAGTGACCTTGAGAACAAACAATATAAAGCCATTTTTTTTCTTTCTCCAATTTTAATTTTTTTCTTAACATACATATTTTATTGAAGTATAGTTGACTTGCAGTTTTTCAGGTGCACAGCAAAGTGATTCAGTTATACATATGTAAAAGTGAAAATCGCTCAGTCACGTCTGACTCTTTGTGACCCCATGGACTGTACAGTCCCTGGAATTCTCCAGGCTAGAATACTGCAGTGGGTAGTCTTTCTCTTCTCCAGGGTATCTTCCCAACCCAGGGATTGAAACCAGGTCTCTGGCATTGCAGGCAAATTCTTTACCATCTGAGTTATCAGGGAAGTCCACATACACATATATTATGTTTCAGATTATTTTCCATTATAGGTTATTACAAGATATTGACCACAGTTTCCTGTGCTATACAGTAAACCTTTGTTGCTTGTTGCATACCTATTTTTAAAATTTGAAATCTAGCATTCTATTCATACTAAGTCAAACAAATATAATCAAAGGTCATACAGTTTTTAGGCAAAAATTTTCTAAAATATATATATTATACATATTTATAGACATGTATACAAAACTTTTCTACTATAAAAAGCCAATTTTTATGTTGACTTTTCCTCCTTCCCAATCTCACTGACTACCCCCATTCACTCTTCCACTCCTGCTTCCTGGGATCACCTTCCAATTAAACCACCCGCATCCAATTCCTTTCTCAGGCTCTGCTTTGGGGAGAAGCCAAACTAAGATGGGACACGTTACAGGAGACCAGGAGGTAAGAGGTATTGTGACATAGACAGTCAGACCACAGAAAAAGCACACATTTCTGTGTATCTCTTAGGGGCCAAGCTCTTGACTTGCAGGGGGGCTGCCACGTGCTTTGAGGGGGCCATTGCTCTTCCAGACCTCTGTTCTGCTTGGGGAGAGTGGCAGACAGAAGGGGCAAGCCAGCAGCATGTGAGGAATCAGAAACATTTTCCTTCTGCCTTGGGAGCCCGTCATGTGGGCTGTGGGCAGCAGATTGATGTTCCTAATTACATTTGGCTTAGGCTGATATTAAGTATCTGTCTCGTTCCCAGAGCCCGGAACGCTGGTGGATGGTGGGGAAGGTGCCAAGAGGCATGCTGGGTAGCTGAGGATGACAATCTGGGATTTTAAATATCCATGACAGAGAAACATGGACAAGTCACAGTCGTGGGGGGCAGGGTGGCTCGTGTTCGTGAGTTGCCATTTAATGGTTTCCAAGGGCTACAGGGGCTTCAGAAAGGTTTTGAGGTCCATCCTCCTGTCTTGAGGCTGATCTGCCCAAGACAGCCCAGACGGGGCATGTGACCACTTTTGATGCTGGACAGCTTGCTAAGGGGAAATGCTTTCATGGATCCAATTTAAATTTCTTCTGTTTCAGGTCAAATGTTTACTCTGCTTGATTTTGTTCTTGGTGGCATTAAATATTCACTGAGCACCTACCGTGTGCCCCGGGGTACACAGAAGACATGCGCTGGTTGTCTGAACATGTGCGGGCTCACAGTCTGTATTGGCCAGAAACTCATGAAAACAAGGCCAGACGCTGGGACTCAAATGCAACAAGGGGACCCGTGGGGGCTGGCGTTGTCAGGGGTTTGGCAAGGAGATGGGACCGTGAGAGGCAGAGAGAGTCTAGATCAGTGCAGAAAAACGAGGAGGGCGTTCTTGGTAGGGGAGCAATGTGGTCAAAAGCATGAGGTCCAACGTGGGAACACATCGAGGAATAGTCTGCACAAATGAGATGCCTGAGGCCTGTGACATCATGTGCTACCCAAGGGACTGGGTCAGGCATTTAAACTCCTCGTGGGTGAAAACAGGACTACTAACTGTCCAGCTACCTCCCAAGTGTGAAGCTCAAGTAAGGCAGCAGGTATGAATAGCCCTGAAATTCACAGCTCCAAAGCACAATACTGTGCTCAGTTGAAAATGATTTCTGTTCAAGTGTTGGCTTTGTCACTGTGTGATCTTAGGGAGGTCCCCGGCCCTCTCTGAGACTGTTCACTCATCAGCAAACTGAGAATGGTAATTCCTTCCTAATACTATTGTATTAGGGATCACGGGCCAAAATGTAAATAAAAGTAGCAGGATGATCCGCAAAGCTGCTGATTATTACTGCTGCTCTAAACAGTGGGCTCGTTGAAGGCAGGCATCCGATCTCCTCTCTCTGTTCCTCCAGCGCCTTCTACAGAGCAGGTGCGCGTATCATTGTGGACAACGTCTTCTGTTTGATTAATTGTCGAATCGCCCCGAGCAGAAAACCAACACTTCCGGGCGCAGGGGGAGGTTGTGATGCGTGGCAGATCTCTCCGCCTCCATCTCCGCTAACCCCTCCCCTGCTCAGTTTCAGTAGTTGGGTATCTGCCGAAACCGGTTCTGCTCAGGTGCTTAGGAGGAGGACTCCTTGCAGAAGACTTGCGGGGACACCGTCAGGTGGTTGTAGCTCGAGTCCCTGAGGCAGCTCCAGAGCGTGGTGGGAGGGACCCAGGTCAGGATTAGTCCACCACAGAGGACGCGCCTGGGTTCCCCCAGAGTCGCGCTAAGCCCGAGGGTCGTGCGGGCACCCCTGGGGCGGGGCTCGTCCTGTCTCTAGAACGCTGCTTTTATAACCCGGGCTTCCGTACAGAGACCAGAGCTCGCGGCGACGTGGAAAGAGCGGGCTCCCAGAGAAACGCCCGCCCGGCTGCACGCCCGCTGTCTCAGTCACTTCCGATCCTGACCCTCAGTTTCCTCCTCTGTAAAACTGGCTGCGAGCCCCCCCACCCCGCCCCGAGCCACCTTCTCGCTGCGGGAGCGAGAATGAGACGGCTGCTGGCGCCGCCTCACCCTGCGCCCCCCCGGGTGCCGGGGTCTGCGCGAGGCAGGGGTGCCGGCTGAGTCCCGGCGGGCGGCTGCCACGCCCCTCTCGGCCCGCCGCTCGGCGCTCCCTGCCCGCCCGCCGACTCTGCGAACCTCCAGGGGGCGAGCCTGGCGGTCGTTTCGGCCCGCGCGGCGCCTCGGCCATCTAGCTTGTGACTTCGCCAGCGGCTCGGGGCCAACAGAGCACGGAGAGCCCGGGTCGCCGCCCACCCCTCACCCTGGCTGGCAGGTGCCAGGACCTAGCCTCGCCCGGCCGCCAGGCGGCCGCGGGCCTGAAGGGGTTAAGGCCGCGGGCCTGGGCGCCGGCCCGAGCTTGGCGAGCCGCTGTGCCCGGCGGCCGCGACCGATCCCGGAGGCGCGGGGCACGGCGGCTGGCGGCGGGCGTGCGTTTCCTCCTCCTTCCGCCTCCTCCTTTGTAGCGAGTTCCCGGCCCCTCTTCCTCCCCCCGCCCCCCAGCCCGGGCCTTCTCCCTCGCTCCCTTTCTTCCTGCCTCGCCTTCCTGCGGCGAAGGAGGCTCATCTATTATAAATGCACAATCGGGGCTGACATCAGCGACGAGCGGCGGGCGAGCGCCGACGAGCGGTCCCTGCGCGCTGCCCGCCCGGAGCGCGGCCCCCAGGCTCGGCTGAGCCTCCCGCGGGGCGCGGGGAGCGCGCGGAGCCGCTCGGGACCCCCTTCCTGCCGCCGCGCGGAGCTCCCGGGCGGACCCCGGCCGCCGCCCCCGCACGCCGCGCCCGCGGCCCCGCACCGCCCCGGAGTTTCTGCATGACTATCACAAAGGTAGGCGCCCCTGGCCCGCCGCGCCCGGGACCCGCCGGCGCTGGAAGCCCCTGGCCTGGGCTGCGGGGGTCACGGGGGTGTGGGCATGAGGAGGGGGGCACTGTGTCGGGAAGGTGTGCCTCTCTTGCTCCCGCTGTCGCTCGAGTCCCTCGGCCCCCAGGACTGCGGAGGGACGTGGGAGGATGCCGCTTTGGCAGTAGCTGTAGTTTGGGAAGGATCCCTCTCGCCGGCTCAACCCCAGGACTGCATTTTTAACCCTTGTTTAGGATGCTGCATTTTTAACCCCAGGAGAACAGTGTCGGGCAGCTCAGTGGTGTTCCCCCTCCTCCCGGTTGGAGCGCACCGCTGGGAGTGTCGCTGGCACGGACCGGCGCCGGGCAGTGGGTGTGGGGATGGACTTGCCGCCCTGAGGAGGCCCGCAGAGGTGAAAGCCCCCCCCCCCCCACCTGCTGGCCTCTGCTGCCCATCCCAGGAACTGGAGCCTGACTCCAAAAGCAGTCTGGGCGCTCCCCAGTCCCGGGAGTTGCTACCAGGGATGGGGAAGATTCTGGAGTGGCCAACTTGAAGATATGGGGAAGAGCTGTGGCGGGGTAAGGAGGGGCGGCGCTCATTCTGGCAGCTCCCATATTGGGGGAGAGTTCTTGGACCTCATCTTAGGTGCCGAGGTTTACAGGAGACATTTTGGGAGCTTCCTTGCTGTGGGGAAGAAAGAGTTAAAGCAGACCTGGATAGTGGAAAGTGCCCAGGGTTTAGGAGACCTGCCATTCACTCCCCAGCTCTGTCCAGACCCCCCCGGGTGACCTTGGCTGGGCCCTCCTGCTTTGGCCATCAGTGAGAATAGGAAACATAATATGAACGCTGGGGTTGGTGACCAGCAATTATTAAGAACCAATAAGATCAGGGGTGTGAACCCACACTTTTCAAAGAGCTCAGTCAGGGTAAGGAGATCACAGCCTGGCCTTGGTCTTGGGTTTGGTGAGCCATGTACCCAAGGCCAGACTCCACCAGCTGCCCACCTGGCTCTCATAATTAGAGAGTTGGAGGTCAAAGTTGGAAGGGCAGCTTGTTTGTGGTCAGAGCAGCCGACCAGATGGTGGGTCAGCCTGGAAGCAATGGGAGAAGTGGCTCCAGCTCCATCTGATGCCCCCCAAGATCTGTTGTAAGACAGCATGTTCATTCAGGGTCTTTGGGCTCAATTCCAGAATTGGAACTTGGAAACATTGTGGGAACATGAATTTGGGGGCTGATGAGGTACCTTAGCTCTGGCTGCAGCTGGCAGGGCTGCTCCGACCCACAGAGGGCAGGATGCTTAGTGTTTTGAAATGATACAAACGCTGTTTAGCTGGAAAGGATTACTGTCATTAACAATGTTAATGTCAAAGAGGTAAGCAGGTTAGAGTAAAAGAGTAATGGATGGGCCTGGATGAGAGATAAAGGGTGAGAGATTTGTAATAATAGCACTGAGATTTGATTCAGTGTCTCCCCTGTGTCTCTTTATGTATATAAGCTCAGGCAGCCTTCCCAGGAGACCTGCAAAGAAGGTGTGTTCAGGCCCCCTTTAACAGAGGAAGAAACTGAGGCTCAGAGAGGTAGAGTAATTTGCCTGAGGTCACACAGTGAATAAGTAGCTGAGCTGGGGTTTGCCCTCAGGCCTGTTTTAGTCTCTAGCCTGTGATCTTTCCAAGACCCTGCACCTTGGAGACTGGATGATTCCAGTGGTAGAGGGCCACTACTTGGAGACCTGGGCCCTGGGGTGGGGAGTCCATGAAGGTGAGTCTGTTCAACCCACTGGCAGGCCTGGCCTCTTGGTATCCAGTGATTATTCACTAATGTGCCCCCTTCCTCCCACCATCCCCCATCAAATCCCTCTGTGTCTCACTCTTCTAACAAATGTGGCATCAGTTTAAGCTGGCTCAGAGGATTAAATAAAATCCCCACCTTAACCCTATCTTCTCCTCCCTTGCTAGCCCTTCACAGACTGCTGGTTTTCCAGTAGGGAGAGCAAGAGGAGCAAGAAGCCTGCAGAGAAGGGGCCTTGGGGGGCGCAGGCCTGAAAGCCTGTTGGTAAAGGCTCCTCTCTGAGTTTGAGAAGGAAGCAGAGTGCTCTGGGAGTCTGAAGGCCTGCCCTCTAGTCCTAAATAAGTCACTAACAGGCTGTGTGACCTTGGATCAGTCACTTCCATTCTCTAGGCCTCTGTTTTCCCATCTGTGAAATGCAGAATTGGTTCCACCTTCTGCGGGGATTTGGGACAGCTTCAGCTCTGGCATGAAGTCAGCTCTGATGGAGACCAGGAGGCTCTTTGTTCTCTGAAGTTGGTCTGGTTACAAGACAGATATGAAGAAGAAGCCTAAAGGGAGCCTGGGAGGTGGGATCACACTTACAAGCTGGGGGTGGTAGGCAGGGGAGGGAATGGATTAGAGGGTGAGAACCCAGCTGCTGCTGCCTTTATGCAAAGAATCACCACTTTGGGCAAGCCTCAGCTTCCTTGGACCCTTGCTTGGAGCCCTTGTGTCAGATCCCTGGAGGGCAGATCCTCAAGGCCAGGGTTCAGTGTGGACTGTAGGAGATGATAGGAAAGTAGAGACAAGGAAACATGATGGTCAGTTGCCAGATCTTCAGTAGCACTTCCTTAGGGCGCCTCTGTTTTCCATTTGCCACCCTCCCTCTGATGCCTACCCGATTTCCCAGTCTTTGTGGGGCACAGCAGGTGAGTTTGCATATAAAGCCTGAGGGTTTTCTGGAAGGGTTCCTGCTCTAACACACTAGACACATGGAGCCACGCAGATTTTGGATTGTGACCTTCTAGCCAGATGACATTTTTTTCCTGGGTATGATGTTTTAAACTATATTTTATGGTGTGTATTTTAGTAAGCTGTCTTAGTTTCTTTATGTACTAAGGAGAAGAAAGGAATAAAAAAGAAGAGAAAGCAGAGGGAAGGACCAGATGCAGTTTCCCTGCCTGCAGAGGTCCACAAGAGGTCAAGGCCCAGCCTCCTCCTGGTTGTGGTCCAGTATCCTTCCATAGGACAGGCCAGAGGTGACAGTGAGGGCGGCCCTCCTAGAAATAAGACAGTTTCATTACAGATGATTTTATTCATTGAGTCCTTGTGCCTAATTTTTAGCATGTTTCTGTCCCTATTCCGTTTCAGTCATATACCTGACTTAGCATATAGCAGTCCTTCTCTGCTTCTAAATATCTGTTTCTAGACTGCTCTTAGCTGGAAAAACAGAACAAAATATATCAGAATTGTGTGTAGCATTTGAGTCAACGGGCTGTAAGAGAAGTCTTTGAGCTCTCTGTAGGCCTCTACAACCTCCTTCTCATTGCTCAGAGGTCCTTTGGAGTGCTTTCCCAGCTTTTATCTGTGATGGGACCAGGGTTGGGGCTTCTGGGTAAGGAAGGTGGTGGCTTGTGGCTTCTAATGGCTAAGTAGCCTTGTTTCCAGGTGTGCCTTGTTAAGTTGGGTTCCACTGAGCTTAGTGCTTTCCAAGTTCCCTAGGCTGGCTCAGGGAGCCAGTGGTCCAAGAACTAAGTGCCCTGAGCAGCAGGAATGTCTATCATCCCTCAGAAAGACTTAGGAGAAGGAATGTGAGCAAAGAGAAGACTGGATGCCAGTGCTGAGCGGCAGATTCCAAGTCCACGAGCAGGATTGTCAGCTGCACCCTGGCCCCCCAGACCTGCAGGTTTGCCTTCCCTCTCCTGTCTCACCCTGGCTTCTGCTGGGAAAGATTGAAGGCCAAAGGAGAAGGGGGTGACGACAGAGGATGAGATGGTTGGATGGCATCACCAACTCAGTGGAAATGAGTTTGAGCAAACTCCAGGAGATAGTGAAGAACAGGGAAGCCTGGTGTGCTGCAGCCCATGGGGTTGCAAAGAGTCAGAAACGACTTAGCAACTGAGCAACCCCAACATGTCTCTAGGCCCCTGCAGAAAGCCTTACAGGGGAACAGGATATACAAGCAGTTAAATCATTGCATTCTCTCCCTTGACAAACGAGAGAACTGAGGTCCACGGGGCAGAACCATGATTGCCTTAAAGTCACTCAGCAAGTATAACACTAGAGAGCTGAAACTTGGGTTCTCCTGACTCCTGGTCAGTGCTCTTTCTGCCCAGCTGCCCACTGAGGGGGACTTCAGGCCGCCCTAGTTGGAGTGGGTGTTTTACCCCCACTGCATTGCCCCAACCTGGGCTGCTAGTGTCTGGGTTTCCTTTTGCTGGACAACCTCTCCCTTTTATGGGTCCAGGTGAAGGGAGCCCAGGGTCAGGATGGGGAAGAGGGGATTACAAGCCCTTCTGTTTCAACTCACTGACCCGCATCCAGTTCATGTAGGATGCTGGAACCCCAGTATCCCACTTCCAAGCACCTTTTTCCTGTCTGGCTCTTACTGCAAGAAAAGATGAGAGAACCTCAGTTAAAAGGCCAAGAGGTACTAGTGTAACTGAAAGTGGGATCTGGCTGCTCACTGCTCAGTAGCCATTAAAGAGGCCAGGTTGGTGGAAAGGAAAGTTTGCTTTATTTTGGATGCTGGCAACTGGTGGGGTGGGGATGGGCGGATAGGGTGGACTCCTGTCCAAAGGCCGACTTCCCCTACCCCCAACACCCAGTGGGAATAGAGCTTTTATAGGCTGAAGGAGGGGGCCGCGTATAGAAACAGCATAGTCAGGTCTGATAGTCATCTTGAAATTAGTCATTGGTGGTCTGACCAGCATCATCTTGATTGTTTTAAGTACAGTTAGTCTTCAGTTACAGGGTCAGTTTGTTCCCATTTCCTTGAGGCCAGTTTTTGGAATTGTGGCAGCTTATGTCCTGGCTGCAGTGTGGTCATCATGTAGTTAACTTTTCCACCTGGTGGGAGTTTCAGTATCCATAAGATGATTCACAGGCTATGGCTCAAAATATTATCGATAGCTCCTGAGAAGGAGCTACAGGTCCTTGACTATGCTTAATATCTAAACTATTATTATTTGGTCTCTTTTGGCTGTTTTCCTTTGTTTCTGCATATTCTCACTTCTCTCGTTAAACTTATTCTTTGAAGTTTTTCCATGGACAAAAGGTAGGCAGAGGACTTGAGGGTCAAGGACCATAGGGTCCTGCCCCATTTCACCAGCATAGACCCAGCTCCCAGACTCTTGGGGTGGGATGGGATGGGGATTCTGCCTTCCGTACACCTCACACTCTTACTATACTGCCTCCTTCCTTGCAATTCGTTTTGCAGATCACTGGCATCCTCATGCAGAAGGAATCTAGGTAACATTTAGTTATTCGTCCGGCCCTCTGAGCTTCTGCTCTGGGCCAAGCCCTGTTAGGCACTTGGAATATATCAGAGAATATATAGCTGCAGTTCCTGCTGTCCAGGACCTTTGAAGAGATGGGTGTATAAGGAGGTATCATAGAGACCTGGATTAGGAGCGTCAAGGTCCAGTGGACACAAGCTGGGTCTTGACCGCACGCCCTTAGTGCTTGCTTAGTAAAAGCAGGCTCTTCCCTTCCTTGCCGTCTCTCCCTCTCTCTCTACAAGAGCTCTGCTGAGTTACTCTCCTCCTGAGTGTGCCCAGAGGCTCTGTTTTCTCATGGCTGAGGGTGTTGCCACTTTGGCATCCATGGCAGCACCCAGAGGCATCAGGGCAGGGTTGTGAAGCTCCCCAGGGCCCCCAGAATCACCCCACAGCCAGCCAGGCCTGTGGAGTCAGCACCGACACAGGCTCAGTTGGTTTGCGTGTGTGGACGCTGGCTGGACCAGCTGCCTGGCAGCGTCAGGCTCTGGCAGCCCAGCCATGGAGTGAGTTTTTCCACTTCTCTCCCAGGTTGGCCTGCCTGGAGCAGACATGGCCTCAGCCGCCGCTGGCTCCTGGCACCGGGGTGGCCCAGATTCTGATTTGGATGTGCCGGCCACAGGATTTGTCTGGTGTCCAGGAGGTGAGGGAATGTGCAAATTCCCTCTGTGCCCAGCCCCCTCTCCTTCCCTCTCCTCCAGCTCAGCTCGTTCAGTTCCCTTCCTTTCCCTGCCCATGGACCCCACAGGCCCTGCCCTGAGCTGCCTGCAGCCTGGGAAGCTCAGAGTAGCTGGCACGGAGGCAGGCCTGGCCAGGGAAGGACAGATGCAAATCCGGTGGTTTTCGCATGAAAAGATGCTGTTTAGAATGAGCCTCTCCTTTGTGGGCCTGGAGTGTGGGACCAGCTGCGAAGGAGACACAAGTAGGGTGGAGGGTGAGGGGGGGATGAGGGGGAGCTGCCACCGCTCTTCCTCTCTCCTTCCTCCCTGCCCCCTGCAGAGGCCCCTGGAGGGACTTGGTAATTGGTTTCTGGCTGGCACCGTCCTTCCAATTAATTAACACAGTGATGGGAGGTGCACAGGTTTACTCAGAGCTGTCCTGTTTACAGAATACAAGCATGGATTACTGCTGTGCATTGCTTTGCCCGTCCCATGGAGGGAGTCTTCCCCCTATTTACAGATGAATAAACAGAGTCTATGAGAAAAGAGACCACACCCTAAGTCACAGAGCTTATGTGGTTTAGAGCTGGGATGCACACCAGATCTTCTGACTCTGAGCTAGAACCTTCTCGATCCAATCACATAATGGTCCGCAACATGTGAAGACACAACCACCATCATGACAAGAATAATAGTTATTAAGCAGGCTTTGGACAGGTATGAGCGCATTTACTCTGTACACCATGAGATTGAGTCTATTATTGGATGATCCCATTTTTCAGATGAGGAAATTGAGGCTCAGTGAGAATAAGTGAATTGTTCAAGATTGCAGGGTTAGTGGGTGGGGGAGCAGGGATCTGAACCTGGGCTGTCTCACTCCAGAGTACATATTACCCTAACTTCCAGGCCTCTCCTGCTGGGGCCCTATCATATTCTGCACCTTCTACCCCCAAAGTATAGGGCTCCTGACTGTGTGTCTGTGGCTCTGCCATGGAGGTGTGCTTGCCTTGAGGGTGACACTCATGGGTGTGTCATTCTTAAACTTCCCTGTGGCCTTTGCTGGAGCTGAGAACCATGTATTTGATTGGGGGAAGGCTGCTGGGTAAGAAGGACATCTTGGAGGTGGTAACTGGCATTAGATAGGGCTGCTTATTGCTAGGGCAGCCAGCCCAGTGGCAAAACGGAGACAGAGCCTTCTCCATTTCTATGAAGCTAGCTTTGCGTAGGGAACACAGATCTGTGATTCAGCCCTCCAGCCCTTACCAGAAGCAGCCTTCTCTTGAGATGGCTTTTGATGCCCAGGGGGTGCCTAAGAGTGCCAGCTTTAGAGTCAGCCAGATGGCACTGTTTTATTTACTTGCTGTGTGTTCTTGGGCAAGTTGCCTAACCTCTCTGAACATCTGCTTCCCCATCCATTAATTGGGATTGATAATAGTAGTACTTAAAAGGATTATTATAAAGATTAAAAGAGCTGATCTGTGTGAAGCATTTACCAAATGCCTGGCAGTTGTTGTCAGCTATTAACGTCAGGCAGACAGAAAATTAAAAAATGCTGACAATGAGTGTCCTGGGGTGTTATGAAGTGAGCAGGGAACTCTGGGAATAGTAACAGTGGGCCTGACCTAGTCAGGGGGCTCAGGAGGGGCTGTTAGCTGAATCATATAGGTGAGTAGGAGGTAGCAGGTGACATACGTGGGGAGCGGAGGAGAGCTAAGTGGCAGAGGGAACAGCACAGGTTGATGCCTGGAGTCAAAAACAGCTCTCCAGGGTCGCTTCCTGCATGCCAGGCATGGGTGAGGGCTCAGCCCAGCTCATTTAATCATCAGGGAGACTTCATGGTATAGATCACTGTCATTATTTCCACTTTACAGATGAGGAAACAGTCACAGAGAGGCTAAATAAGCTGCAAAAGGTCACCCATTGAGGCAGAGTAGAGACTCAGGCTTCCCGACCTTGATACTCTCCTTCTTCCTCCCTGTGGCTTGAAGATGCCTTATCCCACTTCTTTTTCTTTTTTCCCTGTACCACATGGCTTGCAGGGGACCTAGGAGCGAACTCATGCCCCTGCATGGGAAGCCCAGAGCCCTGGTCACTGGACTGCCAGGGAAGTCCCTCCCTGGGCAACTTCTTAAACTGACCTGAGGGGTGTAGAAGTGCCACGTGCAATTGCCCAGCCCTCTGCTGCCCTCCCAGGGCCTCCCCAGTCCACCTAAGGGAGGGCAGTGCCCTTCCTGGCTGGCAGGCAACTTTGGGGAGGGGTCATTTATTTTTTCAAAAGGAAACTTTGCTCTGGCAGAAAAATTTCCACCTCACATTTTTACTGGGCCTGATTGTGACCACTTTTGTTCTTTAAATCTAATTATCTGGGTTGGGCAGTGGTCTTTAAAGTAAATGAACAGAATCCAGATTTTTTAATGTTCCAGAATTTTTAATGTTCAAAGTCTATTGAGTGTCTGCATTTTGGTTTCTGCCTTGCCAGAGAGCGGAGAAGGTGACATTCGCCACAGGCTTAAACTTGCCCCCGAGTGAGACAGATGGTGACAGGGTGGGAGGCTCTGGCTGCCCAGAGATGGGAATATGGGGAGGCTGCCTCTGGGTGGTGCTCATGCTAATCCCTGGGAAGAAGCCCCCGTGCTCAGGGTTTAACTCCCAAGCCATCTGAGGTCATCTGGTCCAGGCCTCTGCCTCCATGAACTTCACACTTTCTAGGAATATGAGAATGACTCCTAATCTTAATAAATATGAATTTATTATTAGGCTGTTCCTAGCCTTTCACCAGTTGGTAAGGCCTGCTTTCAAGGAACTGGCAGTGAAAGAAACAACAGAAGTAGCTAATCCTTCTAGGGTGCTTAGTTTATACCAGGCACATACAAGGTGTTTCATATGTATTTACTCATTTAATTTTCCTGATTACCTCTGAGCTCTGTGCTATTATTATTTCCATTTCTATAGTAGCAGAAAGAGGCCCCCCAAGGGCAGGGAGGTGACTTACTAGGGTCCCAAAGCTGGGGAAGGGTTGAGCCTGCCTGCTAGGCTTCTCTTTGGCCCCTCAGTCAGGCTGAAATGACCCCAAAACATGGGGCCAGAGCAGGGTCCTGAAGGCAGAAGACCCAGGCCTTGCTCTTGCCTCCTTTCCTTACTGTGTGACCTTGGACCAGTCCCTCAACATCTCTGAGTCTCTATTTTCTCATCTTTGAAATTGGAATTAGGACTCAACCTTACTAGGATGCTGTAATGTGTAAGTGAGGCTCCCATAGATGTCATGTATGAGGTTGTTTATTGTCATGTCTGAGCTGATCTCTCTCCTGTCCATTACCAGCAGTTCATGGCCTTCAGAGTCTGGCAGTTCCTTCCAGTAGATAACCCACTTCTCCTCTGCTGTAGTCTTGGCTTCAGAATTGATTCAAGAACTTCCCTACTGGTCCAGTGGCTAAAACTCTATGCTCCCAGTTCAGGGGGCTTGGGTTCAATCCCTGGTCAGGAAACTAGATCCTACATGCTGCAGCCAAAGGTCCCACATGCCGCAGTGAAGATCGGAGATCACACATGCCGCAACTAAGACCTAGCTCAGCCAAATAAATAAATATATTTTAAAAAGAATTGATTCATACTCTGCTGGTATGAGAGAGCCAAGTTCATTTCTTCCAAACGGCCTCCATTTTCGCTTCATCAGGCTCTGCTGGTATGAAGAGCCAAGTTCATTTCTTCCAAACGGCCTCTGTTTTCACTTCATCAGGCTAGTTGGGTACAGATAAAAAGTTGTTTTTCTCTCTTCCTGTTCTGTCTTTTTTGGCTGTTTTAATATGCTTGGGACAAATAATCTGTTAGTAAAAGTTGGGTGTCCTGCTTTCATTTGAAAAGTAAGCCAGATAAAGCATCCGTGCGTTGATCTGTATCATCCTGGCTCCCCGCAGGTCTGAACTCCCTGTGGAAGGCAGGGGAGGGTGGGTCCCAGAACACAGTCCTGCCTGGGTCTCTGGGCAGAGAGACCCCGTCCCATCCCCTGTGGCACGTGACCTTGACCTTGGCTCTGAGCACATCCTTATTTCCTTGTGGCTCAGCTTGCTTTTCTTTTGGGTTTAGGGAAAGGAGTATATTCTAGTAGCATGAAGCACTTACACCAGACAGTTTAAGCACCTTAAGTGTGATTTCAGAACTAACAGCTTTATAATCTGGCAGAGTTTCTAAGACATGGAACAGCTAAAAAGAAAAGTGTTGGTGGATGGGGACAAAAGGATTTAATTCCTGAGGTTTTTTTTTTTCTTTAACTTAAGGAAGATAATAGTGTTGTTGCCTGCCCTGCCGACTTCCAGGTGACAGAGCAGTTTGCAGGAATGCTTGGGGAAATTTGGGATTCTGAGAAATTCGAAATTCTGGGAAAGGGGATTTCTGTATATCTGTATATCTGAAGGACCATCTGATGACTTTTTATTATCACAGATCTTTCCTCTAAAGCCCAGGGGTCTACCTTCCTGCCTTAGTCGTTGTTATATCAGAGGACAAACTGAAATTGTTGTGCGTTGAGTCTCTTAACTCTTTAACTGAGCTGTCCTGTTAAACTGGCCTTTTCAGGGTCTACAAGTGCAAGTGTTAGCTGCTCAGTCGTGTCCGACTCTTAGCGACCCCATGAAAGGTAGCCTGCCAGGCATCTCTGTCCCTGGGATGTCCCAGGCAAGAATACTAGAGTGGGTTGCCATTTCCTTCTCTAGGGGATCTTCCTGGCCAGGGATCGAACCCGGGCTTCCTACACTGCAGGCAGATTCTTTACCGTCTGAGCTACCAGGGTCTCCAACCATGTTCATTTCTCTGCCCCAGGAGCTCCTGTGGCACCCAGTCTCCACTACACCAGACACAAACAGAAGTTTAACATGCTATGTTGTTTGCTGATTGTTTTAGGAAGATGAGCCTTGACCCGTTAATTGTGAGCTTGCTGAAACCAGGGATTACACTTGATTCTTTTTAGTACCTTTCACAGTGCTCATCCAAGGGCTATCTATGCACATTAGAGAAGGTGTGATAGAGACTTTGGGGTACCTGGTGAAAAGGTACAAGACTGGGCATAATTTGAAACAGTCCTAGACAGTTCCCTGGTTGCTGCTGCTGGACTAAATCTTTACTCCTATAGATCCACACACTGCTAGAGCTGGGAGGAAATCTAAAGAGATGTAATGGACTCCTCCATTACAGAGGAGAAAATTGAGGCCCCAGAAGGTTTACCCAAAGGGGCACAAGTGACTGAGCCAGAACTAGGGCTCCCTCCAATTAGTTGCAGGCTCAGGTTGGATGAGCTTCAGTACAGTGGGTTTTTCTAGGCTTCTACTAGAAATCAGGCCAAGGACTGACTGAAAAGTGGGTATGGGGGAAAATTCCAGGAAGGAGACTTTGCGAACTTAACCTAGCTGGCAGGGGGCACCTGAATGGAAAAGCTTGGCTTCCCAAGTAACCAACCAGGAGTGGCTGGCCCCATGGCTGTGGCAGAAGGAGCAACTTCTGAGGCTCCTGCTGCTGGGCTGTGGGGCTGTAATTACCCAGATCTGGTGGCCCATGTGTCCTTCGTGCCAGGCCACCACCTTCGCCTGTGCAGCGGCCCAAGAACCACTCTCCCTCCTGGAAGCTGGCCCTCCTGGCACACAGAGCTGCAGGCGATCTTTCTCTCCTTTGTTTCTCTGAAACCATTAGAAGGGCCTCTGGGTTGGGAGTCTGGGTTGCTAAGAGCTTTCCTCTGGCCAGACCTTATCACTGGCTTGAGAAGTCTCCAGACAAAGTTTTCCCTGGAACTCTCACTTGGAGGGAGGGAGGGAGGGAGAGAAGGAGGAAGCGAGAGTGGGTGGAGGGGAGGAGAGGGGGGCTCAGGAGCCACAAACAAAGCCACCCCTCTGCAGGCCCCCCTGAGGGCCAGAGTGCTGGAGCTTCGAGCTCTGTGGGCCTTTGCTGTAGAAAAGCAGCGGGAGCAACACAGCTCTGCTGAGCCCACCACTCAGGCCGGCCAGCGCACATCCTTTACCTCCCGGTCCTGCCCTCTCTTCCTATCCCCACCTTACAGGAGGGGAAACTGAGCCTCAGAGAGGGTGGCACTCACGCTGGTGCACACAGCGGGGAAGCTGGGATCTGAACCTGGTATGTCTGATTACAGAGCCCCCTGGACACACAGAAACTGATCGTGCTTTTTAAAGAAGACCCTCCCAATCACCATGCCCAGAAACCTCTAACTCAGTGCCTCTGGGCCTTTGAGATGTTATTAAAATAGAACTTCCCCTGGGAAGGGTAATGCCTTAGCTTGCTGATAGCAAGACCCTAAGCAATAAGACTCAGGAGAGGACCTCCCTGGTGGTCCAGTAGTTAAAAGAGTTCGCCTGCCAATGCAGGGGACCCGGGTTTGATCCCTGGTCTGGGAAGATTCCAAATGCCATCGGGAAACTAAGCTAGTGAGCCTGTGCTCTAGAGCCCAGGCTCTGCAACAAGAGAAGCCACTACGATGAGAAGCCCGGGCACCGCAATGAAGAGTAGCCCCCACTCTCTGCAAAAGAGAAAGCCCGTGTGCAGCAACAAAGACCCAGCATGGCCAAAGGTAAATAAATATGTTTTTAAAAAAGACTCAGGAGTGGTTCCTGAGGGGGAAGGCAAGGCCGGGGAGAGAGGATTACCATGAACCAGGTTTGCCCAGGGAACAGGAGTGGAGAGGATGACCAACCTTATTCTGTGCACCTCTCCACCCTGGCTTCCCTGCTCCCTTGACCACTGACCACAGTCCCACCCCTCACCCTTCATGCAGGTAAAATGAGGCCTGGGATCCATCCAGAAAACATTTACTGAGCACCTGTGTACCAGGGCCAAAGTGCCAGGAACTGAGCACGCAGGGATAAACTCAGGTTGTCCCCTCCTCGAGGGAGGTCCATCTCATGGAGGAGATGGTGGCTCAGAAGGACTCGGCTGCAGAGATAAGGGGAAAGAGGCTGGTGTGCGAGAGCGGAAATGTGCGCATGCACCTCTGAAGCCATGGGGATGGGGAGGGGGTCAACGAAGGTTGCTGGAGGAAGAGATCTGTCTCAGTCATCAAGGATGAGTTAAGCAGAGGCAGGTGAAAAGGAGGGGAAGGCATTCCAGATGTGAACGAGGGCTTGGAGAGAGCTGCAGGTCTGGCTCATTCCAAGAGAGACGAGAGTTGGGAGCTGCTGGGTGGGAAATGGTGGTGAGTGATGAGCAGACTGGGAGGCGAGGAGGAGCCGGAGGAGCAGAGCGGCCCAGCCAAGGAGGGTGAGCTCCACTCTGATGGGGCTAGGAGCCCCCAAAGGGTTTTAAGTGGGGGAGTGACAAGGTTCGACTTGCACTTTAGGTGGTCCCCCCAACACATGTTGCCCTGGAGGGATCGAGTCGTGAGGTAGGAGTGAAAGTTCCAGGCCCCCAGCCCACAGTTCCTACTGGCATCTCCCTTTACCTGGGTGAGTATTACACGTACCCCTCTCTTCCCCAGGGAGATGCCCCTGGCTGGGACCACTGCAGGGTTCTGGCCTTTCCCATCTGCCTAGGGCTACCAGAGAGGTTGGATCTGAGCTTGACAAGATGGGGTGAGGGTGGTGGAGCCAAGGAGCCCAAAGCCTCTTTCTAGGAAGATGTGCTTTTGGCCTGGTGAACCGACCTCTGAAATGCAGTTTTGGAGCCCCCTGCTTAATTAAGCCCCAGCTCTGACACTATATGACCTTGGGTCGGTCCTCTCTGGCTGGGACTCCTTTTTCCCAAGCTTGCTTAGGGGAGTGTCACCTGGCCCAAGTCTGGGTGCAAGAGTGAGCCTACAGGTGTGCTTATGCCCAGAACTATGCCCTGTGGCTGCTCAGCCTGCCTCCCCCAGCTTTCCCAGACCCTGCAGCCGGCGTCTCCTCCCGAGCTGTGTTCTCCAGCACACACACATACATGCACACACCTCACTCCAGACTGCCAGGGGTTGTGGCAAGTTTATGAAATTCATAGTTTGAGGACCAGAGCTGGAGTCTCAGCTCTGCCACCAGCTTGCCCTGTGCCTCTGAGCAAGTCGCTCAGCCTATCTGAGCCTTTGTGCCTGCCCCCTCCCATTTGGTATAAATATCAGTCCTCGGCACACAATGAAGGGAATTTTATGAGTCAACCCCTTCCTTGTCTCTGTAATACACCCTCCCCTGTGCTGCTTCTGCCAGATAGCCCTTCTTTTTTTTTTTGGCCACAGTACATGGCATATAGGATTTTAGTTTCCTGACCACAGATTAAACCTGTGCCGCTTGCATTGGAAGCACAGAGTCTTAACCACTTTACCACCAGGAAAGTCCAAGGCAGTCCATCTTTGATGCAAATTCTATCCAGTTTTGAGTGCTGAGCTGGTTGGGGATGAGGAGCAGAATTAACTGGGATAGGGCACGAGAGAACCCTCTGAAATGAGGGTGGTTAGGTGAATGTGTAAAAAATTTTGAAGCTGAACACTTCAGGTTTTTGTGCTATAGGCATGTTGGATATATTTAAATATGTGAATATTAAAATATTAATGCTTGGTTTTATATAAAATATTCTATTTATTAATAATAAAACATTAATATTTAATACATTTATTTTTTAATGGAAAAAAGATCCTTTCTCAGCTTTCTGGTTCAAGCTCCGTCTCCTTCCATCCATTCATATATTCATTCACTCTACAAATATTAGCTTGGGCCCCAGGCAGCCCAGGCTTGCAGAGGTGAAGGACACACAAATGCATGTACTGTCTTGGGAGCCCAGAGGTGCAGAACCTTCAGTGGCCCCTCGTTGTCATTAGCGGTGATTCTCCATGCCGGCTGCAGCTCACCTGGGGAGGTTTGTATGCCTTTCCTCAGGATCAGTATCAACAGGTGTGTGACTTGTGCAAGGCCTGATTTAATGTTCTGCTGATCCTGTCTTGAAATTCTTTATAATTTTTCATCAAGAGGACCAAAGTATGTAGTTGGTCCTCCCTACTCCCCCACCCCCAGAACAACAGAATCAGATTCTCTGGGAGCTAGGGTCTGGGCCTCAAGATTTCTTCAGAGCCGAGTGTCCTGCTGGCGGAGACCTATCCAGATTCAGCTCTCATCCTCAGACCCCTGGGTGAAACAGAAGCTAGAGCCTGACTCTATAGACACTTGTAACTGAATTGAGATGATAAGCCCTCACATGTGAGCGTGTCACCGGAGCAGTCCCCAGGGAGGCAGTGTGGGCAGCGAACCACGAAGGAGTTCAGGGGAGGGGCGGGATCACCGTGGGGTGGGATGATCCAGAAGGGCTTCACGGAGGAGGTGGGACATGCACCATTCTGAGAAGGGCAAGAGAAGACAATGAGAAAGGAGAAAAGGCACAGGCAGAACAGCATTTGGGATGGGGAAGGACTCATGGGGGAAAAGGAGGAGCCAGGTTAACTGGAGTGTGCAGTGTGACTTGGGTAGGGAGAGGTGGTCGGGAGGCTGGGGTGGAGCGAGAGTGGGAAGCACAGGAAATGACAGTCTGAGAAGTCAGAATCCTGTCAGCAATGGGGAGCCACTGAATGTTCCGGGTCCAAGAATACTGTGCTCCGTGAACATTTGAATCAATAAACAAAAGGACTGTTTGGGGAAGTCTTAAGGGGAAACTGGCCTGCTTAGTTGCCGAGGTCTCCAGCCAGACCGTGGCTTGCCTGTTCTGAGAGGCTCTGCATCCCCTTCCCCATAGGTGATGCCTGTCTGTGTGGAACCCCTGTGTCCCCTGCAGTGTAGTCGTGGGCAGCAGTGACTGAAGTGTCCCCCAAAACAACAGATTCAGCAAAGGAATGGCAAACAGTGAGAGAAGGAATTCCTAGAAATGGCTGAGTGAGGCGAGGGGCATTTCTGGTAAAAAACTGGGCTCTGCTCTCCAGCTCCCATCAGGTTCCCTGACCCAGCTGAAGAGCCCCTGCAGGAAGGTGGCTGTCCCCACCATCTTGTCTTTCCCATGGCCTGGTGGACACTGTAATCTCTGGGGATGGTTTGACGGTCCTGCCTGGGATAGAGGAGCCCCCATTTCTGAGTGGCCAGCAGATCAAACACAGATCTGTTTGCTTCTTAAGTCTCCTGAAATATTTATGGAGAAAAATGAGAAAGGGTCTCTGTTTATTTAATGCATCCTCCAGGGAAGAAGTCACAGGGAATAGGCTACTTCCCGAGTCTGAGAGCCAGTGAGCAGAGATGGAATTTCTTTGGGTTTGAAGCCAGACGTACTTGCAGAAGAAAGTGGGGTAGGATTTCTGGAGGTGATGATCTCTCAGTCTCAATCTCAGTCTCTCTCAATCTCCTGCCTGCAGCCCAAGAAAGCCCGTCAGCACTTGCTTTCCTGGTGACTCCAAATAACGGCTGAAATCTCAGCCTAGTTTTTATTCTGGGCTTTGCCTCAACATGCTCTGTGACCTTATGCAAGTTGCTTAACCTCTCTGGGGGTATCAATCCTCTTTGGCTCTTGATAGTGTTTGGAGAGTCAAATGAGCTGTGCAGTGGGCTTGCTCTGAAGCAGTGCAGCGGTAGGAAGGGGTGTAGGGAGCATTGTACTGTGCAAAAGTCCCAGCTATTCAGTGTTCCAGGCCAGAGAACTGGCCAGGAGCAGGACTGAGAGCCTTTGGTGGCCTCAGCTGTGGCCCATGGGTCAGCCTACGGGGTCAGGCTTGCGGGAGGGCTCTAGGACCCAGGCCCATCCTGTGGCCCCCTCCCCGCTTCCTCCTTCTGCTCAGCCCTGCTGTCCCATGTCCCTGAGAATGCTGGCAGGATTTCCTCCCAGGAAAGGGATGAGGGTGTCCGGTTTACATCCCCTGGGAGTTGCAGGCAGCAATTCCCCCTGACAGTGGGACCAGCCTTGTCTTCAGATGTGGAAGTCTGTGGCTCTGTGCCCGAGCCTCGTGGCTGGCCTCAGATTATCTGCTGTCCACACTCAGGGAACCTGGATCCCTGCCCTTAGTTTGGCCCCTGAGGCTGGGCTTCTGTTCTCAGCTCTGGGGCTGGTTTGTTGTTCTGTCTCCCATGGTGGACCTTGTAAAGAGACAGTAGTTAATAACAGTTCTTATCATTAGCACAATTGGAATCTTAATACACATGACCATCCACTAAGTACCTGATCATGCCAGGCACTGTGTGGGCTCAGGATGCACAGAAGGGACCATCTCCCCAGCCTTTAAGGAAGTTGACTTCTGCAGACACAGACATGAAGCAGTGTTTGGGGCAGTGCTGAAAGCAGGTCCTGAAAGCCACAGAGCCCTGGGAGACTCAACAGGGCTTCGGAGGGGAGGTGGTGTTTGAGTCTGACTTTGAAGGTTGAGTAAGATTTGGGAAAGGGTGGAGGAGGGGAGGCACAGCATGAATAAAAACAAGGCAGGGTCACTCCTGAGATGTTCCAGAGCTTGTTGTCCAGGGAGGTTGGAGAATGGAGGGTCAGGAGCTGGGAAGGTGGGGAGGGGAGGCAAAGCTGGAGGCCATGGTGAGTTGTGCATGAGTTGTACATGGGAAAGAGACGTGATCAAGTCCTTAGATTCCACAACAGTAAACACCCATTAAGCACGTACTGTGCCAGCCACCGTTCTAGATGGTGGGACACATCCACATAGGTGAACAAAACAGAAAAAAGTCCCTGCCCTCAGGACACTGGCCCCGGAGGGCGGGGAGACAGGACAGAACACAAACACATACATATTAGGATGTCAGGTGGTAGGTAGCAAATGCTGTGAAGAAAAATGCAGAGGGGTCATGGGGCAGAGCAATGGGAGGGACTGCTTTAGACAGAGCAGCTCTGAAAAGGGGACAATGGGGCCCAGGGTGGAAGGAGGGGAGGAGGAGCCACGTGGAATCTGGGAAGATCTTTCTGGCTGAGAGAACAGAGAGTTCCTAGACTCTGAGGGGGCTTCCCTCGTGGCTCAGATGGTAAAGAATCCTCCTGCAATGTGGGAGACCTGGGTTCGATCTTTGGGTTGGGAAGATTCCCTGGAGGAGGGCATGCAACCCACTCCAGTATTCTTGCCTGGAGAATCCCATGGACAGAGGAGCCTGGGGGGCTACAGTCCATGGGGTCACAAAGAGTCAGACGCGACTGAGTGGCTAAGCACAGCACAGGCTCTGAGGAGGGGCTGCCCTCCACTCATAGCTGCGAGGCTTTTGTCTGGGGGAACGTGACGGGGGAGGTCAGAAAGGAGGGCGAAGCTGGGCCTGGGTCCCCCTGAGTCCTCCTGCCTCCCTCAGGCTGGCACAGGCTTCCTGTTCACTGTTGTTTGTTGACTGACTGAATGAGAGTGATCATTCAGGGGAGGACAGGCAGGAGAGGGAAAGGCTGAAGTCTGGGTAGTGGTGAGGGTCTGAACTGGGGCAGAGACAGTGGGAACAAGAAGAGGAATCTCCAGGCCTTGGGAGCTGGTTATGAGGAGACAAAGACGACAGCCAGGGTGTTCCTAAAGCGCCCCCAGAGAAGTGCTGGAATACAAATCCATGGGCATCACCACGGTGGGCTTCCTACACCCCTCCCCTGGGTCATCTGAGCCAGCTTAGCCTTGATCTGGGGCTTGTTAAGCAAAACCAGAGCTTCCCATCGCTCCTGACCTCTCGAGGGTGCTCCAAACTGGGCCGCATCCTCCCGAGGGGCCAGCAGGACTTGGAGGAAGTCCTCAGGGGCCACCCTTCCCTGCCAGCCTCACCTCGCCTCCAACCTCATTAGTATTTTGAGCAGAAGCATATTTATTTTTTCCTGTGGGGAATTGGTGTCCAGCTCACTTCACAATGAGTAAAACCAAAGAGCAATTAAGAGGCCCTGCCTTCCTGGGTCAAGGAGAAACGACCGAGGGAAGTGGTACTGATGCTTTGCTGGCTGCTGGGCACTTCTGTTCTGGGCTGGCCCAGGTTTGAGTGGCAAGGGAGATGCTGTAGGACTGGAGTTCACCAGTAACAAAATACTAAGGAGAGATGTTTGCTTAGTGCCAACCATGATCCAGGGGTTGTGCTGTTTTATGTGCATATTATATCATCCTTTCAACGGTCTGTGAGGCCCAGGGATGGCAGGGGTGTCAGGTGCTACTGTTAGGCCATTTTGTGGATGAGGATACTGAGGCTCCGAGGGGTTAAGTAATATGCCCAAGATCACACACTTGTAAACCGAGAAGAGCCAAGATTCTGTCCCATCCTTCACGCAGCCTGGAGCCCATGCCTCTAACTGCCTGGCTCTTTAGTCCCTCAGAAGCATTGCATTTTACCAATAGCTTCTCCCTGAATTGTTTCCATCCCATTTAAAGAAAAGGACCAAACAAAAAGCCCTTTCGTTGCTATGGAACACAGAGGCCTCTCCAGAGTCACTGAGGTGACCCAGGACAGAGCGGGGGGGGGGGGGCAGGGGCCAGCATTCCATCCGGGCTCTGACTCTGTCCCTGCCCCTCCCCTGGGGGCCCAGTGTTTTCTGTGGGCTCAAGAGCAGCAGACCCCTGGGGGCCATTGTGATGGTCCAAGCAAGAGGCCTGAGCCGGCCAAGTGGAACAGTGAGGGCTGGAGCGGAGACAGAACTCGAGGTGAGGTTCTGGAGGTTGTTGAGTCCCTGGAAGCGCCTGAGAAGTGGAAGTCGGTGGGGGAGCAGGGGTGCCCGAGAAACCCAGGAGGAGGCCGCTCCAGTCAGGAGTTCTGAGTCCCAGGTCCAGCCCCCCTCAACCAGACCAACTCCCTTGTTCCCCAGACTTGGCTCTGACAGCATTTTCAGATTTAGAAAATCAGATCTCTCAGAGGATGAAGCTCAGTGCCTTGAGCTCTGTGGGCAGCCCCGGGAGAAAAGGGGCGGCAGCCAGCAGGAATTGGGGAACTGAGCTGGGTTCCTGGCCAGAGAGATTGGAAGCGGGGTTGGGAGGAGAGAGGCAGAGAACCAGGAAGAAGCTTTGCTGTCTCTGCTTCTCTATCATGCAGGGTCAGTGATTTTTGCTAATAGCAACCTCCTGGGAAAAAAAATTGATCCAAAGGCGGTAATCCAGGAGAGTTGCATTAGAGAAAGCTCCTACTTTCTCAGGAGATTAGCCCTGCCTTCTAAAAAGCCTGAACCTTCAAGAATCCCAGGGAGCTTGGTACCCTAGAGAGAAAGTCCCTGATAAGCGTTCCTCCCCGGAGCCTGCCACGCCCGGGGTTGCCCCTCTTTGCAGCTATCTCCTCTCCCCAAATCCTTCCTCCCTACTTCTGCTCCTACAGCAAACCAGAACTCTCCCCTCTCCTTTCCTCTCTCTCTGCTGGGCACCAGGGGGCCGGCCTGTGTTTAGAACACTGAGGGGTTTGTGCAGGAGACTCGTCAGAAAAGAGTTTTGATTCTGACCAAAACTTCTGATGGCCTGGAAGGATGATGCTGCCAGAGGAAAGCTGATAGGGATGAAACCTGGGCTGCCTTGCTGGGAGCCTGTCCTGCGTTCAGGCCCAAAGAGGGCCTGGGGCTGCCCTGGATTGGGGGACTGTGGAGTGGGGTCTTATCAACCTGGGTGGCAGTATTCTTTAGCTTCCCCCTGCCCTGACCCTGCCCTCCAGCCACACTGGTCTGTTGGCTGCCCCAAACTCAACTTGTGCTTTTCTGCTCTGTCTCTATTCAAAAGATCTCTTGATCCCTGCTTTCAAGGCCCAGCCCAAATGTCACCTACTCCAGGAAGCCTTCTCTGATCTTTCTTCACTCCAGATTCCATCCTTTTCATGTCACTGCTGTGTTGAGATGGTTCTGGCTGAACACACCCTGTCTCCCCTGCCAGAGGGTAAACCCTGGGCCCTGAGTGGTGAGTAGCATGTGGTGCCCTAAGCCCCATGACGTGTTTCTCGTGCCTGGCCCCGTGTGTGTTCCAGTAGAGAATTTTGAATGGCATATCTATGTTTTTGCATGGATACGAGGCTCTATTCCATGCATACAGCACAACTCAGCCATGTGAGAAGTGTTTGTTGGCAAATTTATCAGAGGATGCAGAATAAAGCCTCTCAAACTTGTCCCCTAAAGGGCTGGGGACAGATCTGGAAAGCTTATTTTTCCTTTCTCCCATCCCCCAGTGCTGTTCAGACAGAGGCTGTGCTGTCCTTGAAGAAGTCTAAAGGAAGGGAAGTGCTCCCCAATGCCTCCCAGACCTCCTGCCCAAGAGAGGCAATGGCCTGGTGACCTTGTGACAGAAGTGTGCTCTGCCTGGGCACCGCTGTCCCCTGGGAGGCTGCCATATGCTTTCCGGACGTCCGGATCTCATTATGCTCCAACTTGAAAATTCATCTTGTCTAATTGTGCTCGAGGCCTGAGTGAATTCAGAAACTATTAGCCTGGCTCTGTGGGCTGGGGATCACCATGGCAACAGAGGATGCGTCCTAATGAACTGCATCCTTGGAGACTGGCTCAGGGGTCCCTCTCCCACCTCTCTGTGTGGATTGCTACTGTCCCTGCTGCTTGGCATGGGCCCCTCCAGAAAGGACCTGGGCTGAGGAGAGGTGATGGAAGCAGCCTCTGCAGGAGCCACCCAGCCCACTGTGGTGTGGTCCATAATCCCTCCCAGTGCTGCAGGGATAAAATATACTCACACATGATCCTACAGCCTTATTACTGGCCAGGGGTTTCCCTTCCCCCACAAACAAATACCCTTCTTCTAAAATACACATACACACAATTCCAGTGGTTTAAGTGCTGTTTGCTTTGCAAATCCTTCTAAAATGTGGACGTTACACTTCCCCTTGAAGGCCTGATTCAAATGCCATCTCCTCCAGGAGGCCTTCTTGGAATGTCTGCCTCTCTCCCAGCCCTGTTTTGCCACTGTGCTTGGTTTATGCCTCTGGGATGTTTCTCAGCACAGTCTGCCCAGAGGTGGACTTAGCCAAGTACATACCAGCTTTGCTTCATGCCGGGTGACAAGCCCCTCTAACAAAGTAAGCCCCCACCTTCCTCTTTGGAGGAGGCTCAGCTTGAAGGAGAAAGGGGTCTTTGCTAGCAGCCTTTCTCTACCTTCAATCCCACCCCAAGGCTCAGATCAGGGAGCTTCTCTGTTAATGTGGCTCCCAGGACCTTCAGAGACCCTCCTGCCTCTGTAACTGTGGGTAGTGGCCCTGGGCCAGGCACTTCGCCTTCACCACCTGAGGAGGAATGAAGAGGATCCCCTAAAACTGGGCCTGTGGGGAAGGAGTAGAAAATAAAAGACTTGAGGAAATGAAAACAGTAACAAGGGACAGCCCTGGCCCGGCCCTCAGCCTCCTGGTTGCGAGGCCCCCAGGCACCTGGCACTGCCATCTCTGGGCCTGGTCACCCACAGGAAAGTTGTTTTATGTGGGAGGAGGGTTGGAAGGCAAGATGTAAACCCAGCAATTTCTCCACATCTACCCTACCTCCTTCTCAGCTGTCCTGCTGATTCTCAATCTTCAGAAATGACCTGGAGAGAGAGGAATGAGTAGGGAGGAAGCTGCTGACTTTTAATTAAAAGGGACAGGACACCTCCCAGCCAGCCTGTAAGGCAGTGACACTCATGATGTGTGTGGGTCTCCAATGAGGAGACTGGGGTGGTATGCAGGTATGTGGGTGCGTGGACAGCTGGCAGACAGAAGTAGAGATTCTGAGCATCTATCCAGAAAGCTGAGTTTTCTCTTCGCTCCTCCACATCCACTCCCCTTAGTGCAGCAAGCATCCTTGAGCATCCCCTATGTGCCAGTCCCTGTGGCAGGCCCTGGACGTGCAGAAATGGACGAGATACAACCCCTGGCCTCTGTGACTGGGTGGGGAGGGTGGGCACCGAGGGGTTGAGGGGCCCGCCTCCCACTGGACCATTTCATTCAGACAGCACCCCCTGAGCTCTGTCTGAGTGCTGCCTTTGAGAAGGTCCTGAGGATGAAGTGGTGAATGTGGTCAGAGGCCCAGCTCTGCGTGAAGCTTACAGCCAAGGGTGATGTGGGGGTGGGGCAGCTATTACAGGATGAGGGTAGCACATGAGTTGAAGGGGTTAGGCACCCTGGGGAGGGACAACTAATGCAGCCTAGGGGTACTAAAGCAGAGGGCAGGAGGAGGAAAAGGAGGATTTGGCCAAGCAGACAGTTGGGAAGAATCACCAAAGTAAGCAGCGGCGTGGCGTGTGCAAAGGCCCGGAAGAGAGAAGCAAAGGCTTTGAGGAACAGAAAGAAACTAAGTATGGTGAGGCCATACGTGTGTCATGGTGGGGCCAAAGCCAAGGAGGCCAGCAGAATCCAATTTGCAAGGACCACGGCCTTGATTTGGGGGCAGGGAGGGAACTGCACACTACGCAGGGGAATGACATTGGGTTTAGATTTTACAAAGGCCACTCTGGCAAGCATTTGTGGGTGTGTGATTAAAAAATTAAGTTTCAGTATTTTTTCCACTTAAGGCCACTTGACGCTGTGGAAGGGAACAAGGGAAGGGAAGGAGAGTGTTGGAATAATTGGGGTATTTGGCCCAAATTAGGGTCCGACCCCAGGCACACACATACATTGTAGTTGGATGGCTTCTGGTTTTAATTGGTGTATTGGTGTATAGTTGATTTACAGTGTTTCCAGTGTTCACCAAAGTGATTCCATTATACATAAATATTCTTCTTCAGATTCTTTTCCATTATGGTGGTGGTTTAGTTGCCAAGTCATATCCAATTCTTGTGACCCCATGGACTGTAACCCTCCAGGCTCCTCTGTCCTTGGGATTTCCCAGGCAAGAATACTGTAGTGGATTGCCAATTCCTTCTCCAGGGGATCTTCCCAACCCAGGGATCAAACCTAGATCTCCTGCATAGCAGGCGGACTCTTTACTGATTGAGCCACCAAGGAAGCCCATTTCCATGATAGATTACTACAGATATAGAATATAATTCCCTGTGCTCTATACTACATTTTTGTTGTTTATCTATTGTACCTAGATGTTTCATTCACCTTGATATAGGAGTTTCAGGCCACGAAGAAAAAGAAGAGCAAAAAGGGCTCCCACTGCCGTTTGTAATGCATCTTTAATCCCTGCCTATCCCTCTCATGAAGCTTCTCAGGTGGCTCAGTGGTAAAGAATCCACCTGCCAATGCAGGAGATGCAGGTTCAATCTCTGGGTCGGCAAGATCCCCTGGAAAAGGAAATGGCAACCCACTCCAGTATTCTTGCGTGGGAAATCCCATGGACAGAGGAGCCTGGCGGGCTACAGTCCATGGGGTCACAAAGAGTTGGACATGACTTAGAGATTTAGCAACAACAACATCCCTCTCATGTACCAAGTTAAATAGGATCCAGTTGTCACCTTCCCGAGGTTCCCAGGGCTCTGATAGCCCTGGTTGGTGGGGATCTCACTGTTGTGTCTACTGAGGTTTCCCCTTCTTTGCCCCTCATGGGAGAACGATGGTAGCTATGAGTTTCATGGTTTTCTACTTCAGTGAAGGGAGATTTGGTAAAGTAAGCAAAGCCCACCTTCTCCCTCTCTGAGAACATCAAGAAGCAGTTCCTTTCTGTATTCTAATAGAAATGCTTCATGGAAGGAAACCTGTTTTGTGGGCAAAGGGGACTGCTTGTACAAGTCTTAAAAGCACACCTTTATTTTCCTTGTTGGGATATGCATAATTTTATTTTCTGGGAGGTAACACACAGCTTTGCAATCCCTTACCTAGAAACAGCTGGCTGTCCCATTGGATTAACACCATCTGTTTCCTCTGAGCAGGAAGGTGTTAAGGAACCCCTGCCCAGGCTGGGTTTGGGACAGGAGGTGAGAGCTGTCAGATGGCCTGGGGTTAGGGAGTACGATGGGAGAGAGAAGTGGGCAGGTTGGCCTTGTTAGGATGTAGAGTTGTCACTGTATCCTGTGCACCATTGAAATTCCAGCTAACACAGGGCCTGGCTCCTAGTACGTGGTTCCTAAACTAGTTGGTGGACAGAGTGAATGCATGAGTCAGATGAATGAATGAGGTGGTGGGCACAGATGAGTAAAGGTTGCCTGCAACCTCCAAATAATCATAAGCTAGTCAGAAAATGCTTGCTCATTGACAATGCTAACATGAGGTGACACGACATGACAGCAGAGCCTGCGTGGAGGATGAGCTGCGGGGCCGTGCAGGGTCATCTGGAAGATGTCAGGAGTCTGCGTTTCTCAGGACAGTGAGGTATTATGAACTGATTGTGCTGCTCCCCTCAGTGCATATGTTAAAGCCATAACCGAATTTGGAGACAGTGCCTTGAAGGGGGTAATTAGGGTTAAATGGGGTAATAAGTCTGGCGTGCTCCAGTTCATGGGGTCGCAAAGAATCGGACACAACTTAGTGACTCAACAACAACAACAACAGGTAATAAAGGTGGGATCCTAATCCTTAGGGCTGACGCCCTTATAAGAAGAGAAGGAGACACCGAGTGTGTGGCAAGCAGTGGGAAGGTGGCCGTCTGCAAGCCGGGGAGAGAGTTCTCGCCAGAAACCAACCCCACTGGCACCTTGATCCTGGACTTCCAGCCTCCAGAGCTAGGAGGTTGCTGAGCCATCCGGTCTTCTGTTGTGGTAGCCTTAGCACACTAATACAGTGGGGATGCTGTGTCTGAGCTGGGCAGTCAAGCTGAACAGGCCAGGAGGAGGAGTTCTCCCTCACGGAATTCCAGGGGCAGCTGGTCTCCCTGGGAGACTTATCCTGGAACACGTGCAATCAGGAGATGTGGAGTAAGAGCCCAGACTGTGAAATCAGACTGCTGGGGTCCTGAACACGTTCTAATCCCTCAGTGTCTTATCTGTAAATAGGAGTACTGTTGGGACTTCCCTGGGGGTTCAGTGGTTAAGACTTTGCCCTGCAGTCAGGGGGTTTGGGTTTGATCCCTGGTTGAGGAGCTAAGTAAGATCCCACATGCTTTGAGGCCTTAAAAACCAAGGAATAAAACAGAAACAATATTGTAACAAATTCAGTAAAGACTTTAAAAATAGTCTACACCACCAAAAAAAAAAAAAAAAAGTTAACTGTTGTAACTCCTTATTGTACAAGTAACATTGTGAGCATTACATTTATTTTATATGTGTAAAGCACTCAACCCCAAACAGTGTATAGTAACAAACACGAGCCGTCCCTCTTCCTCTTTGCAGTTTTGTCATTATTGTCACTCTGGGGGCTCCCTTCTCTCAACTCATGTTCCAGGCACTCCAGCCATTGTTCAGAATGTTCTAGGACCTCCTTGAGAGCAGCTTTCACTACCAGCCCTTAAGATCAGGAGATCAGTTGACACTTCATAGCCGGCTTCCCTGCCACCTCACAGCCATCTTCCCCACCTGGAAAGGACTGAGCTTGTGTCTGAATGACTCTGGCTGTGACTCAGGAGATGGATTCTGTCACTGGAGGGCAAAGACATGCCCTCACTGAGGGTATCCCTCAGCTGCCTTAAGCAGGATTTCACACCAGGAATTTTAAAACACTAATTTTGTTTTGTTGCTGTTTAAAAAGAGGTGATTAAACTTAACAGTGTGGCAAGAATATGTTAATGTCCTTCCCAGGGGACTACTCCAGAAAGGCCAGGTTCCTCTCTTTTTAAAGCCATGATTTAAAACATCCTGGTGGTTCATTGGTTAAGAATTCACCTGTCAATGCAGGGGACACAGGTTCAATCCCTGGTCCCAGCAGATCTCACGTGCTGCAGAACAACTAAACCCGCGTGCTGCAACGTCTGAGCCCTAGTGCCCTGGAACCCGTGCTCTGCAGCAAGAGAAGCCACCACAATGAGAAGCCCACTCACCGCAGCTAGAGAGTATCCCCCACTCACCGCAACTAGAGAAAACCTGCATAGCAACAAAGACCCGGTGCAGGCAAGTTTATAGTTAAAAAATGCATTAGTTTAAAAAAAAGCAGCCCCCTCACTTATGTGTAAATTCAGCCCAAATTCATCATCCTAGCAATCCTACAATCAAAAGTAATATGTGCTGAGACCCTTGGGAAAGGTGGAATTATAGGTACTTTTATTTGATTATACATTTCTGTGTTTGCCTTTCTGTACTAGGTAGTATGGGTTTCCCAGCTGGTGCTAGTGGTAAAGAACCCGCCTGCTAATGCAGGAGACATAAGAGACGTGGGTTCAATCCCTGGATTGGGAAGATCCCCTGGAGGAGGGCATAGTAACCCACTCCAGTATTCTTGCCTGGAGAATCCCATGGACAGAGGAGCCTGGTGGGCTACAGTCCAAAGAACTGCAGAGAGTCAGACACAACTGAATTGACTTAGCACCCATGCACTGTGTATTTATTATTTTGATAATTAGGAGAAAATTAAGCAACCTTTTAAGAAGTCTTTAAGAAAGAAGAACTCCAGGCTCGCAGCTGCCAGAACTGTCCTGGGTCTTTGGTGGCATATTCTGACCCGTATATGCCATCATCAAAGGTGCATAAAAGTATTGTCACCCTTTTGGAGAGCAATTTGGCAATGTGCTTCACAAGCCATAAAAATGTCCATATCCTGTGAGCTAGTAATCCCGCTTCTGGGAATCTGTCCAAAGGAAATAATCCAGAGTCGGGGACAGGCTCTGTGGTCAAGATGCCCATCGCAGCGTTATTCATAACCAAAAATTGGAAGCAAAATAAAGGCTTTACAGTATGAGACGGGCTGAGTAAATTAAGCAGCATTTATTTGAAGGGGCACTCTGCACCCATTAAAAACTATAATGCCCAATGCTCTGCATGTGGGAATTTGTTTCTACTAAGTGAAGAGGGCTGGATTCAAAGTTTTATGCATTCCAGGGCTATAACTGTGTAAAGGTTCTTTAGAGAATGCAGGTGCTCGTATTGAAAAGGGAAGAGAGAATTGACAGGACCTCCAGGTGGGCTGAGGGAGAGAGGAAGGGTTCACTAATGGCTCTCAGGCTTGTGGGATGAAAGTCCCATTGGCTGGGGGTCCATGGTGGCCGAGCAGCCTGGGGCGGGGAGAAATCAGTAGTTGGTTCTCAATGTATTAGGTCAGAGGTGTCTTTGAGAAGATAAAGGAAGGGTCCGAAGCTTAGGAAAGATGTCAGGTGGAAATTTCAGAGCCATCAACTTGTCGAGGATATTTCTTTATTGATTTTCAGCTGTGTTGGGTCTGTGTTGGCGCACGCAGGCTTTCTCTGGTGGCAGTGAGCCTGGGCTACGCTCTCGGGGCGGTGCTCAGGCTTCTTATTGCAGTGGCTTTGCTTGTTGCGGATCTCAGGCTCTAGGGCACGTGGGCTTCCGTAGTTGCAGCTCATTCGCTGTGGACAGGCTTAGTTGCCCCGTGGCATGTGGGGTCTTCCTGGACCAGGGATTGAGCCCATGTCCCCTGCATTGGCAAACGAATCCTTCACCACTGGACCGCCAGCGATGTCCTACAGATGGTATTTAAATCCTTGAGTTTGGATGATCTCAGACAGGGAAGAGTAGAGGCAGTGGGTCACACACATGAATACCATTAGAGTCCCTTGCACGTCCCTCTGGGTCAGTGAGTCAGAATCTCTGAGGTGGTGGCCCATCAGCATTTATTCCAAGCTCCCCGAGTCATTCCCATGGAGGGTGGGGGCTGGGTAAATACAGAAGTGACAGGTTTGAGCCCCAGGCTCTCCATGGCTGAGACTGAGGAGGGGAAAAGGCTTCAGGAGTGACTGAGGAGGTGTGGCCAAGGGAGGATCGAGGAGGAGGGCGTGGTCACCTGTCCCAGCTTCCCCTCCGGAGAGGAGAGCGAGTGCAGAGGCTTTGCGCCCTGCATTGGGCAGTGTGGACGAGGCCCTTCCAGCTCTGGGATTCCTGTATCCAGGACTGTGTAGATGGGCCCCACAGTGCCCAGCACAGGGCCCTGCAGGCTGTCAGCACGTTCTGTTGAACTGAACAAAGCAATTGCTGGTCAGCGGCTTTCCTTAAAGTAAACGTTTTCTGTACCCCAAATTCTGGCACATGGTCTGCAAGATATTTGAGCTGCTTCTGAGTGGGAGAGGCCATGTAGAAACTGCAGCTTTGGATATAGACACACTGAAAGGATGGAAATGTTTTGATAGCTCATGGATATAGTGGGTCAGAGTATTTGAAACTGAAACAGACAAAAGAAATCCAGAGCATAACTAACATGGGGTTCCGTTTTCTCCAATATGGTGGGTCAGTCTCTGATGGCTCCAGATAGAGAACAATTTTCTTGAGCACAGTGGGTAGGCATGGAAGATGCTTCTATGAGCTATGCGCATGAAGAGGGTGCTTTATAGGTGCTCAGTACATCCTCTACTCACTGTGGATTGATTCAGAGCTGCAGAAAGGGAGTCCCATGATGGAGGGTGCTACAAAAAGGAGCCTGTCTCAAGCATCCTGGAGCTCCCAAGTTCCTCCCTGGCTCTCCAGGGTAGAGACAGACTTTGGGCTTTTAGAGTAGGTGGAGGGTTTAGCACAGGGCTGCATAGATTCTGTTGGTCAGCATCCAGACAGGACACGGAGGGGACAGTGCATTTCTGTTCTACAGCGTCTAGGGTCTCAAATAGGAAACCACAATGACTCGGGGTGACTTGAACACCTGGGGCTGGGGCTGGAATCATCTGGAGGTTTCTTCATTCTCAGATCTAGTGCCTGCACTAGGGTGACCTAAAGGCTGGCCTAGCAGGAGCTGTGGATGAGAGCAGGTACATAGGACATCTCCATGTGGCTTGGCCTTCCTCGCGTGGCAGCCTGAGTAGCCACATTTCCTCTATGATGACTCAGGGCTCCAGGAGCAAGTGTTCCAGCAAGTAAGGCAGAAGGTCATGACCTCTTAGGATCTAGCCTCAGAAGTCATGAAGTGCCACTCCCATACCAGGTTCAAGGGGAAGGGCCATGGGACCACCACGAAGTCCTTTTCACAAAATGCTTCTCTGGATTAGTCAATTCCAGCCCCGTCTAAGGTGGGTGAGACTAGGTCTGGAGGAGCAGTTGCCATCCTGTGTCCATGTCCCCATCTTCCCTGAGACCTCAGGGCATGTGTCCTATTTCAGTCAAAATCCAATGCTCTCAGAGATAGGACCCCATAAAGCAGGGGCTTTGGAGGGAGGACTCCCATGTGCCTACTGCCACCCTTTGGCTCAGCTGCAGCTTCTAGAGTCCAGCCTCAAAAGAGGGTTTGTAGACTGTGAGCTGCCACCCTTGGGAGGGGATTTACCACACTTATGCTGGGCAAGTGCTTCCTTTCGCTTGGACTGAGACAACCGAAACTAGACCTGGTGGCCTCAGCAGGGCCACGGCAGGCCTAGAGTTGGAAGTCAGAGGCTGAGCAGCGCCCCACAGCAAAATGATCAGTGTTGGGCCTCCTGTGGCTGGCTGCCCGGGGCCAGACCCGAGGGTGGCCGTCACAGTGTCCAGGCCTCTGGGGAAGGGTCAGCAAGGCAGTGCTCCCTCCCCTCCCTCAGGTCCCCTGGAAGAATGCGGCCTGCGGGACAACTCCCCTGGTCAGGCTCACCTACTGACTGGCAGGGGGCCCAGCTCTCTCCCCTTCTGTGTGTGTGTGTGTGTGTGCATTTCTGGAGGTGCACTTCTGATTTTCAAGAATTTGGCTCCCTGTGCACTGCAGGGATTTGCTGCAGGATGATGTGAGAACCATGGGTCAGGGAATGCCCTCACCTCTTCTTCCTAGCCCCTCCTCTGCAAAGGAGGGACCACCCCCAGGAAGCAGGATTCTTGAATCCTGAATGGTTGGAGCCTCAACGCTTTGTTCCCTGCCCCTCCCCAGCCAGACTCCTAAATGCCCTTTCTCAGGCTTCCCACCAGCAGAGTGATGGAGCTCCATGAGGGGACTTGAAATTCTTTATCATTGTCATCATCTTCGTCATCTGCCTCCCGCTGTGTCCACTGTTCCAGCCCTCCATCTGTCCGTTCAGCAAGTATTCCAACAAGTATCCGCTGAAACCCAACACGTATTTACTAAAACTTCTACTCGATGTCAGACACACAGAGAGAGAACTCAGACTCAGACCCTGCGTTCCACAGGCAGCGAGAGGAAGCTGACCTTCAATGGCAGCCAATGCATTGGGAAGTCCCTAGGGCCCCCAAGTCAAAGCACAGAGCAACGGGAAAGCGGGGCAGGGCTCACAGAGAAGCACATGTGGACGAGGCCTTGGGGGTGGCTGGGATTTGGCCGGGCAGATAGGACATGGGGACTCTTGATAACAAGAGTGACCTGAGTGTGGGGCCTTGCTGGAACCAGGAGAGCAGCTGCCCTGCAGGGGCATATTTGCTGTGTCAAGGAACCTGGGGGTCCAGTGGTTAAGAATCTGCTTTGCATCATGGGGAACTCAAGTTCAGTCCCTGGTTGGGAGCTAAGACCCCACATGCCACGGGGAAGCTAAGCCTGTGTGCTCCCCACTGCAAGTACTGAACCAAGTGGGGCACAACTAGAGAGTCTGTGAGCTGCAACAAAAGATCCCTCAAGATGCAGCGACAATCCGGCATGCCACAGCTAAGACCCGAGACAGCCAAATAAGTAAATATATATATATATATATATTTAAAAAGAGAGAGAGAGAGAACCTGCCCTTGTCCTCGGGTGCTCCCTGTCTAGAGCCCTTGGGGCAGAGGGGAAAGAGGATCTGGTGGACTGGGTCACATGCAGCCAATAAGAGTGATCTTTCTTCTTTTTCCCAGCAGGTCCATATTATTTTATTTTTGTTGTTAGTTTTTTGTTTTTCTTTTTTGGGGGGCCATGCCGTTCGACTTACGGGATCTTAGTTTTCCAACCAGGGTTTGAACCCATACCCTTGGCAGTGAAAGTATGGAATCTTAACCACTGGACCACCAGGGAATTCCCACCAGGGTCCATATTTAAAAGAGGTGAGGCTATGTGAGTGCCAGTTCAGGGAGTCAGTTTGTCGTCCACACCAAGCATCTAGGCAGGAGGTAACGAGAGGCTGAACCAAAGGAGAGTCAATAGAGGGGAGAAAAAAAGGGGGCGGTCTCTGAACCCTGGGGCTGGGCCTTGCCTCCCAGGGATGTCTACCGAATTGTCTTTGATGGAAGGTTTCCTGAGTGGAGGAGGTCACTAGGGTCTCCCTCTTCTCTTTGCTGCTGGCCTCCCAGCTCCTTCCAGTGCCAGGTCTGTTCTCCTGGTCCTTTGCCCCCTCACTGTGTTTTTCTCCCAGAGCCTTCTTGTGACTTAATCAAAGGCATAAAAGCTACCGATGGCAGACTGCTGCGCTGGCCGCCCGGGGTGAGCTGGGGTCAGCCAGCGAGGACATGGGACTGGAGACCCGATTTTCCCCGCACGCCTGTGGATGGGCCTTTGGGGCCTCGTCACTGGCAATGATGGCAGACAGGCTGGAATGGGGCGGGGGAGGGTGAAGAGGTCCCTTTCAGCCTGGAATCCGCATGAGTCATCTAGACTGGCCAGCTAGTCCATCCCCGGGGGACCCTGGAATTGTGTAACCAGCTTCTCTCTCCATTCTTAGACTTCTTGTTGGAAGCCTGGCCAGAGACTCAGACACAGAGAGAAAAAGGATGTGGTGATAATTCCACTTGTTATTCAAAATGAACTAGGTGAGAATTTACGGAACACCTCTCACAGGGTAGGCATTGAAGACCTGTCAGAAATGGGCCCTGTCCTCAGGGAATTTGCAGTCTCGAAGCCCTGCGGAAGCGCCTAGGCTCTGCAGGGTGGATGGGGTCTCCGGGGTCTTCGGTGCCTCCAGTGGTTTAAGAAGCAAGCAGTGAGCCAGCAGCTCCCTGCCCAGAAGCTCTGGGTTTTCCTCCTGATGATGGGCGCTGGCTTAGGTCCGGGCACACCCCTTCAACTGCTGATTCTTAACCTGACATCCAAGACCCCCTTCCGCCTGGCCCCGCCCATCTTCCCAGGCTAGTCTCCAGGCTCCCTTGTTCCAGCAGCAACAGACTCCTTTCCCTTTCCTGACTGCCCGTGAACTTGTCTCCTCCACCCTTCCCCTGTGCTGTTTCCTCTACCCGAAATGCCAATGCCACGCCCTCCCTCACCCCTGGTTCTGCACTGCAAATCTGGAATCTGAGTCAAGCCCCAGGCAGACTCCATGCCAGGTTTTCCTCGACTCCCCTTCATCTCTCTCTTGGGTCAATCAGGCATTGTTCGGTCTCCCACTCAGTATTGCTGTGGCTGCCTAACTCAGACACTCACTGGACTGTGAGTTCTTTGAAGGCAAAAGTGGAGCTCTGTTTCTTAGCAGGAAGATGAGGCAGAATGGGTTAACTTGATTTAGGCTCTCAATTCAACTCTTTATCATTCTGTGACCTTGGGCAGATGACCTAACAAGTCTAAGCCTCAGTTTTACCATCTGTAGAATGGGTGCCGGACAAGTCTGAAAAGTTCCGTGAATGTGGCCTCTCTGTTCTGTTTTGCAGCATCTGTGGTCCTTATGCTGTGCCTTGCACAGATCATATGTTCAGAAAATTTTTAATGAACAAAATGAGTAACTGGTGCTCAGAAATAAACTTGAGTATACACCCTTAACTAATTTTCTACAAAGGTGACAAGAAGACACAATGGGGAAAGAATCGGCTCTTCAGTACATGATGTTGGGGAAACCAGATATCCACATACAAAAGAATGAAATGAGATCCTTATCTTACAGCATACACAGAAATCATCTCAAAGTGAAGTAAAGACTTACATGTAAGACATGAAACATAAACCTCCTAGAAGAAACCACAGGGGGGAAATCTCCTTGACACTGGCCTTGGCAATGAGTTTGTGGATATGACACCAAAATCACAGGTACCAGAAACAAAAATAAACAAGCAGGACTGTATCAGACTGAAAAGTCCCACACAGCCAAGGAAACCATCAGCAAAAGGAAAGGCAACCTGGGGACTGAGAGCACATGTTTTCAAACCATGTATCCAGTAAGGAGCTAACATCCAAAGTCTGAAAGGATACCATACTACTCATACCACTCAGTAGCAGAAAACAGAAACCAAATGAATCACAACAGAAAACAGTTCTTTTCTGAAACAAAGGGTAAACAAAGGGCAGAAACAGAACAAAGGGGGAAGGATCTGACCAGACCTTTTTCCAGAGAAGACATACAAATGGCCAACAGGTATATGGAAAGGTGCTCACTGTCACTAATCATCGGGGAAATGCAAGTCAAAACCACAATGGGATACTTCCTCAGACCTGTTAGGATGTTGTTGCTGCCACTGCTAAGTCGCTTCAGTCGTGTCCGACTCTGCGTGACCCCATAGACGGCAGCCCGCCAGGCTCCCCCGTCCCTGGGATTCTCCAGGCAAGAACACTGGAGTGGGGTGCCATTGCCTTCTCCAGTGCAGGAAAGTGAAAAGTGAAAGGGAAGTTGCCCAGTTGTGTCCGACGCTTCGCGACCCCGTGGACTGCAGCCCACCAGTCTCCTTGTCCATGGGATCTTCCAGGCAAGAGTACTGTTAGGATGGCTATTATTTTAAAAAGTAACAAAAAGTTGGCAAAGAAGTGGAGAAAAGGAAACCCTGCTACACTCTTGGTGGGAATGTAAATTGGCACAGCCATATGGAAAACAGTATGGAGGTTCCTCAAATATTTAAAAGTAGAACTACCATATGATCCAGCTATTCCTCTTCTGGGTATATAGTCGGAATCCTCTTCAGATTCTCAAAGAGCTATCTGTACCCCTATGTTCATCGAAGAATTCTTTACAGTAGGCAAGATATAGAAACAACTAAGTGTGAGTTTGATCCCTGATTAGGGGACTAAGATCCTGCATGGCCAAAAAATAAATAAAAATTTTTAATTAAAAATTTAAAAAAATCTCTTGCCATTTTTCAACAGCTTGGATTAAACTGGAGGATATTATGATCAGTGAAGTAAGTCAGAAAGAAAAAAACCTATAATCTCACTTATATGTGGACTCTTAAAAAGCTAAATAAATACATATAAGCAAAGCTCACAATGGTGGTTACCAAGGGCAGGAAGGTAGGGAAAATGGGGCGAGGTTTGTCAAAGGATGCAGAGTTGCGGTTTACAGAGTGAATGAGTCTAGAGAGCTAATGCACAGCATGGTGACCGTAGTTAATAATACTGCACTGAATACTGGGAGTTTGCTAAGAGTAAGGAGATGCCAGGTGCTGTCACCACACACGCACGCACACACACACACACACACACACACACACACACACAGTGACAACTATGTGAGGAGATGAATGAATTAACATTGAACAGAGCTTGAACATAGTATTCATTTCACTGTGTATATGTATACCAGATCATGTTAAGTATACCAAATCATCACACCTTAAGTATGTAGTATTATTATTAGAGAAAAAAGAAAATAAAAATATTTTAATCAATAACTTGCCTGAGTCACATCTATTTTGGAAACTTAAGCTATCCAAAGAAGAAGGGACCTTAAGGATCACTTGATTCATGCGAATGGTTTTACTTTTCCTGAAACGAGTACTGAGGGGCACATGATGTACTGAGGGTCACTTGAAAGACTCACAATTCAAAACTTAGTCTCCAGGTCCCAGTTCAATGTTCTCACTGTTTCTGACATGTTGGCTGGTCCCTTGGGGCTGCTGGGCATGGACACAACCAAGGGACATCCTGATGGGGATGTGGACCCTTTGTGAGAATTTGGCATCTTCACACCATTCTGCTCACCTCCATTTCCTCCCCTTTTCCTACAATCAAAATTCCTAGATTTTGGTTTCCTACAATCAAACTAGGGAGTTTGGCATGGCATCCAGAGATGGCAGTGAAAGTTGCTCAGTCGTGTCTGACTCTTTGAGACCCCCTGGACTATAACCTATGAGATTCCTCTGTCCATGAAATTCTCTAGGCGACAATACTGTGGGTAGCCATTCTCTTCTCCAGGGGATCTTCCCAACCCAGGGATCGAACCCAGGTATCCCACATTGCAGACAGATCCTTTACCATCTGAGCCACCAGGGAAGCCCAAGAATGCTGGAGTGGGTAGCCTATCCCTTCTTCAGCGGATTTTCCCAACCCAGGAATTGAACGAGCATCTCCTGCATTGCAGGGGGATTCTTTACCAGCTGAGCTACCAGGGAATCCCCCAGAGATGGTAGAGATCCAACATTTTCCCTAGCTCTGCAGGGAGGCAGGCATAAACTCTTGCTTGCTGTTTTCCCTGGAGAAGATTGTCTGCCAGGCTCCAAGTCTCCTTTTTCGTGCCCTTTCCTTTGGTGTCATGGATCCTTCTGCATTTTCCCTCATTCATCCCCTCCTACTCTTCCATCCCTCCCTTTCATCCTCCCCAAGTACCTTGTGCCTTTAAGTTCTGTTTGTAGACCCCTGGCCTCAGACTAGATCCTATATCCATCTTCAGTACCTGAGGCTGTGTCTCTCCCAGGCTCCCATCTTTCCAGGAACTGATGTTTTCATTTCAGTTATTGAAATGACTTCTCACCTTGCAGAATGTGATACTGTGCTCTCCAGTCAAAGAATTTCAGCCTTTGTGAGGTGGGCTTGGGAGGCCAGCATGGCCTCAGGACAGTCAAGAATCTTCGCATTAGAGAAATAGAATGAGAGTGAAAATGGACCTCAGCCACCAGCCTGTGTCTTGGCTTCAACTCACAGGGCTGCCAAGGAACATGTTCTGTGCCACACCCTGCAAGTGCCAAGGAAACAACCCACGAGGGGAAACGAAAGAGGCTCTTTAAAGCTTCTGTTAGCAAAAAATTGTACTGATCCACTACTAAGCTAAGCCAACTGGTTCTTCAGTGAGAGGGACCGTGCCCAGCACTGAGACTGGCTGTGGGAACTGGCATATTGCCCATTCTGGTGCCAATTCATTTTTATAATTATTTTTTTAAATGGTACCTTTTTCAGACTATAAAGATGATATGTGTTCATCCTGGATCATTCTTTGTATTCTTCTGCTTTGCCTTTCTCTTTTTTTCCTATGAGTGTATTTAAATATATCTCCTACCTTTTGACATTTATTATTATTATATCAAGAGCTTTTCCCCATGGTGTTATCTATACCATATTTCACTGATTATAATATTGCACATTTCGTGATCTCTGAAATTGGGATATATTTTCAGTAGATAGCATGTCATAGTTTCATGTTCTTCTTTCTCAGAAGAACAGAAATTAATGGTCAGCCCCACAATCAATTGAATTAGAGTGATAAAATATGGTATATGCTTCAAAAACATACTTTTTATGCTTGAAAATGATGGTCTGTCATTTGAACACGGACATACTCAATGTTATTAGCCTCTTATTGTTGAATAATTAGGTGGTTCCAGCTTTCTACATTTCAGAAACTTTGAGATATGTGTAGCGTGTCCACATTGCTCATTGTTTATTGGAGTAGACTCCCAGAAGTAGGTAAAATTAATGAAAGTCTTAGAGGCTCTTGATGTAAATACATGTGCATGTTGACAAGGACCAGAAGTGAACATAAAGGGACTAATCTCTCTCTGAAGGGTTGAGAACAGATTTGGAATTACAAGCCAATGAAGTGCAACTCCATTCATTTTTATTTTAATACACAACCAAAAGTTGCTTATGAGTATCCTCCTGTATCAACAAGGATTATTGAGCCATATTTGGTATTTGTAAATCCAAACTAGTACACCCATGGACTTTACTGAGGCCTTAAAATTTACAAGGATGGCTGGTGCCATTGAAGTTTTTGGCAAAGTTCCTACTGTGTGCTAGGAAATTCTCAGTAAGCATACTTTACCCTTGGTGTCATCTTGAGTTGGTGCCACTGTCCAGTTGCTAATGTTTTTACTTTTTAATTGAAAATTGCTATGAGTTTAACTTTATCATTATTGATTTAGTTTGTTGTGGGTTGTTTAGTGAAATACCCCTGTGTAGTACTTATTTGCATATCTGGAATCTATAATTTTTAATTAACCCGTTCATCTTAAAGTGTCATCAGGGACCTGCCAGTGTGGGGACACAGATTCAATCCCTGGTCTGGGAAGATTCCACTTGCCTCAGAGCAGCTAGGTCCATGCACCACAACTACTGGGTCTACACTCTAGAGCCTATGAGCTGCAACTGCTGAAGCTGGCGTGCCTAGAACCTGTGCTCTGCAACAAGAGAAGCCACTGCGGGGAGAAGCCCGTACACAATGAAGAGTAGCCCCCACTTGCTGCAACGAGAGAAAGCCCAGGCACAGTGATGAAGACCCTACGCAACTAAAAATAAAACAAATATATATTTTTTTAAATGCGTCATCTGTGGCCCACCTACACGGGAGTCTCTTAGGTGCCTATTCAAATGCAGATTCCTGGGCTCTCATCTAGACCTCCTGGATCAGAATTTCTAGGAGTGGACCTTAGAATAAGCATCTCTGTGCTAGTGAGACCCTCTGAACACATCTTTAATATGTTTGCATGATGGTTCAAAAGGGAATCTTCTGGATCACTATTGCTAAGGCAATACATGTAGTTCCCCAGTTCTGCTTATATAGAAATAACTGCATGTGGATTTATCCTGCTTAAATATCCTACAAGAGGAAGGATGCTGTTCTGTCACATGAAATTGCGCAAGGCCTTTTTTAGGAAGTAGCGGGTGATGATTCATCTTGCCTCCTTCTTCTCCTCTGTTATCCCCAGGTTGTTTCCCACTGATGCTTGGGCGTGGGTACGTTCGGGGCCTGGAGCAGCCAAGATCAAGGGGCCCAAGACCTCAAGGAGCACACTGTACCCTATGTGTGCCTAGTGGCAATGCCTGCTAGAGAAACTCACTTAAAATATGAACATGGCGACCAAGACAAGGAGGGGTCCTAGATGGCTCTCCACGGGCCACGGGGAGAAACAGCCAAGTCTTAGAGCCACGGAGGCGACTGCCCTGGAAAGTGGCTGGGAGGATTTCAGGACAGGCCCCCCCACCCCCGGGGCCCTCTGAGGGCAGCCTTCTTCTCCATCCCGGCCCTGGGCGCTGGGGGAGGGGCCGGCTCCAGGGCCCCAGTGGGCCTTTATCCGCTGCCCTCCGCTCTGACTGGAGCACACTGTGTCCTGGCTGCGCCCCTCACAACCTCTTAGTGACGGGCCTGTTGTCCAAGATGGGCCCGCGGCTGGTCCAGGCCTGTGCCCATGTATTATGCATCAGCCGCTCGGACAAAGCTTCTGTGTGTGGGAGCCGGGTGGGGCGGGGGCTTGGCCCCCCCACCGAATCCTGTTTACCAGGCACTGGATGGCCAGAGAAGGGGATGGTGGGGGTGCTGGGTGCAGGAGGGGAGCTCTGCAGCAGGGCCTCTGAGAGCAGAGAGGTGAGCATCGTGGGTGCCAGGCAGGCCTTCCTGACCAAGGTGGGAGGGGACCGATAGCCCACTGTGAGTTCAGTGCAGGCAGGGGAACGGTCCCCCTCCCTCCAACTCCCAGGGCTCCCAGGCCTGTTCGGAACTCACTGTTTGGTCATTAAGAGAGGCTCTCTGGCTAATCCTGGCTACAGCCAGCCAGTAATTCCCTGAGGCACCTGTGATAGCGCCGGGCACCCAAGGGTCAGGACTGACATGGACCTTCCTAATCCAAGTGGACAGAAAATCAGTCATTCCCCCTGGACAGGGAGCCTCTCGGGGGTGCAGGTGGGTCTTGCTCTTCTGAAGACCCTAACCTGAGGACCTTGCAGTCACACAGTAAACGTCTGTGGAATGAGAAAGGGTTTTTTGAGCCATAATGGGTCCATTCCTGAGCCAGAGGCCATGGTCAGGCTCGGAGCAGCAGCAGAGGGAAGATGCATAGCCTTCCTTCCTAGGTGCTCCTGCCTAATGGAACCTGCCTGATGAAAGACAGGCTTCCCCCAGCAGAGGAGGGTGGAGGAGGCTGCCACTTATAGAGCCCCATCTGTGGAACAGACACACGGCTGATTGACATGTGGGCTCACTCCCTCCCCGCACCCAGCAGCCCGGGCAGACAAACCCTTTCTTCCCCTCTGTGCTGGAAGAACCCGTCTCTTACTGCCCTGCACCCTGCCTGGAGTGTATCATGTCCTGCCTTGGACTGGTCAAGCATCATGCTCTGGTGTAGAACTTACGGGCCAGGGATTGACCCTGGAGTTTGTGCTTTGGTACCAAACAGTATAATCATGGGCCCTACATGATTGCTGTTGGGGACATGACTAATCAGAATTCTTTCAAAAGAATATTCGTGTCTCTTCTCTACCATCCCCCCTCCGCCCAGTTTCTGATATACATTTTTTAGGGAGAGGAGGGTTTAGAATCTTGGGCAGGATGTATGTAGCTTGAAAAAGCTCTCAGTTGTCCTAGTTCCTTCTCAGACAGGCATTTAGTCTTTTTTCCGTGTTATTTATAGGTTGCAAAATTGTACTGTGAATCCCACAGAAGGGAAGTCTTTGCTCAAGGTCACCAGCCCCCACCACAGTCTCTTGCTACCCGGCCTGCTGACCTTTCTGCCATGCCACACTCCCTTAAAAGCCGGCGGCTGCCCTGGATCTCGAATCAAATATCTGCTGGAAGCCTGAGCAGTTATGAGAATTTTCCAGGCCGCAGCCCGAGTGATTCTGACAGGCCTTGCGTGCAGGCGTTGGCACGTGGATGCTGACACGCACCAGGAGTCCCGCAGCACCATCAGGCGTGAGAGCCCTGGGGTGTCTGGGCCCAGTGGCCCAAGATCAGGGTCTTCCCTGATGGGTGCTGGTGGTCTCAGGGGAAAGACACGCAAGGAGTGACTGCATGGCAGACTAATTCCAACAGCGTGGATCTGAGAAGGCTTTTGGAACTGGGTTTTTGAAAGGAGGGTGTGGCGAAGGCAAGTGTGAGGAAAGAATGCTCTGTGTGCGTGTGTGTGTGTGTGTGCATGCACGCTTAGGTGTGCGCCGGTGTTCATTCTCAGCACACTCTGTGATCGCAGGCTGGATAAAAATGATGGTTCTGTTGATGGACAAAGAGCTAATGAGGTAAAGAAACAGAATCCAGCTCGCAAAGGATTTTGAGTGTCTCGCAGGGAGCTTGGGCTTTCTTCTCTTAGTGTAGGACAGGGTGTTAGCACAGAAGAAGATGTGGCCAGAGGTGTTTGCTCTTATTTGGAAGAAATCTCTGAGGATAGAATAACAGGCTCCGAGGAAGAGGGAGGAATGGGAGGAACCCAAGTTTATATGCACATACCAGGTCCTTAACTTATCTTGTCTCATTTAATTCTCCCCAAAACTGTGAAAGTGGGTCAGTGACTGTGGTTCTCAGATGAGGATCTACAGCTTTGAGGGGTTAAGAAAATGGCCCAGGAATTGTTGGGCCTGCGTTACAGCTTTCCAAAGACGTTGGTTCCCTCCGGCTCTACTGAGGGGACAGGGTGCTGTCCTGGCAAGGTGGCCCTAGGGACTGGTGGCCGGGGTGGGCCGGGACCCAGAGGCAGTGCAGAGAGACAGGAGCATTTCAGCCCCTGCAGACCGTGGGGCTGGGCCCGACACCGCCTCTCAGTCTGGAGAGGGACCGTCTGTGTTTTTCTGAACCTTGTTCTATTTAATACGTCGTTTGTCCTCTCCTCATCCTTGGTCTAGGAACCAAGGGGCTTGTCTGATCCCAGCTCTGCCCCTGGTCTGCTGTGTGACCTTGAGCAAGTTGCTTGCCCTCACTGGGCCTCCATGTCCCCACCTGAGAGTGGAGAGCCGTGTATGTACGTGCCTGTGACTGTGAGTGCCTCTGAGTATGTGCATGCATGTGTAAGTGTGTGCTCGTGTGTGTTCTTTCTCAGCAGACTCAATGTGAAGAGCAGGAGCAGGTCAAATCTAGGGCTTTCCTCACTGCGTTCTTTCCCTCTGGGGTAGCCGCTGCTGCCATCATCACTTCTTGTTACTGAAGACAGAGTCCTGTGAGCGGGTCCTAAATAAGCATGAACTAAGCCACATTGTTCTTTTCCCAACGTCCTCGGTTTTATTTCATTTCATTTATTTATTTGATTGTGTCGGATCTTAGTTAAAAGCACGTGGGATCTTTCACTGTGGCGTGGAGGCTCGCAGGCTCCGCAATGGCACCACAGCACGTGGAATCTTAGTTCCTCGACCAGGGATTGAAACCACATTCTCAAGCCCAGGATCACCAGAAAAGTCCCCCAACATCCCTATTTTTAAATCCCCACTGGGTAACTGGAATCCTGCTGGGTGGACCCTGTGTCTGAATGGGGCCCTCAGAAGTTGTGGCTAACTTGGGGTTTATGATTGAACCTCAGGCACCTGGAATGCCCTGGTGAACACGTTGTTCTGGATCACTAGGTTTTCAGTTCACTTCAGTCAGTGTTTACTGAGTACCTACTATGTGCCAGGTTCTGTGCAAACTGCTGGTGTACACCCAGAGGTATACCTAACTTGTTCCCTGCCCTCTAGGAACCCACAAATGGTGCCATGGCTTTCAGACGTTTTTTTTGGCTGTGACTCCTAATAAGAAAATCATTTTGTTTTGTGACCAAATGCACACACACACATTATATATACAAAATCAAATCCAAAGTTATGCCACGCACACTGATATTTTCTAGTATTGTCTTTCTTTTTTTTTTCGCCAGTAGCAACCTACCCCTTGGGTTTCCTAATCTACTAGGAGGAGGTGACCCTCTCGGGTGAGAAATGCACATAAAGCCTAGACTGTGTTGCATTTAAATGATGTGCTGTGGGGAATCAGAACAAGGAGTGGGTTCTTCTGATTGGGAGAGTCAGGGGAAGCCCCTGGTTCAAGTGGCACTTGAACTGCATCTGGATGAAGGATAGGATTTCAGTCAACAGAGAAAGAGGATGGTCATCCAGACTGAAGCCACAGCCCAAGCTGTAGAGATACAAGAGGGCCCCATGGAAGAGCAAAGAAGAGCTAATGGAATGTGAGCAGCGCCTTTCCAGGGTCATCATGTTCACTTCTCAGAATGTCCCCATGAGGCAGAGCTCTTTATACCTCCATGGTACACATGAGGAAATTGAGGCTTTGGCAAGTTATGTATCTTGCCCAGGGTCACATAGCTCCTAGGTGGTAGAGCCAAGATTTGAACTCAGGCAGTTTCACTGAGATCCAAATACAAGGCTCCTAGAGATTTGACCCTAAACATACTTCGGGGCTAGTTCATGGTGATGCATGAATGCAACCCTGAAATTTTCAAATTTCATTCTGGAGGTAAGAAGAAAACATTATACATTTTTGAAAAAGGGAAATGATCTGGTCAAAGCTTTATTTGTGGAGAGGGGATGTCACAGTGGCATCAGCACAGGAGATGGGCTCAAGAAGAGGCAAGGGCACCTGTCAGGAGATGGGAGCAGCATCTTTCTGCCCTGGTCAGCAGCCTCAGAGACCAGCACATCATATTTATCTCAGGGATGCAGTTGAGGGTATTGCTCATATATACCATGCTGGTGAGGACGAAAGGAGAGTGAGTCATGTGTCCCTTTTTACTTGGCTGCTAGGAAGCTCAGTGCTCTAATCAGTGGCCTTTTGTGTATTCCTTTTGCCTTGCCTTAGGTCTCCTACCCTGACTTTCTTATAACCTGATTTTTGTCACCTGCTTAATTTTTCATCCCACTATAATATACATATTTAGGTATAATGCCTTGGAGTAAGAAATGGCAATGGAGTAGGAATTGGCAGCAGACACAACTAAATGACTAACACTTTGATGATAATGCCTTAGAAAGTGCGTGTGTGAGTGTGTGCTCAGTCATGTCTAACTCTTTGCGACTCCATGGCCCACCAGGCTCCTCTGTCCATGGGATTTTCCAGGCAAGAATACTGGAGTGGGTTGCCATTTCCTCCTCCAGTGGATATTCCTGACCTAGACCCAGAGATCTAAGCCACATCTCTTGCATCTCCTGTATTGACACTGAATTCTTTACTACTGTGCCACCTGGTAAGCCCCCATAATGCCTTAGAGCAAGCTTTAAATAAAACACAAGTAAAGCCCTGTGAAGCAACTGGAAAACAGTTTTTCACAAACAAGATTGGGATCTCCTAGAAAGTGAGAATTACCACCTCCTACAGCTTCCGTCCCAGGACTGGGTGCCAGGTGGGTGCATCACATAGATAGATGTAAACCTTGGACTATTGGAGCTGGAAGAAGCCTGAAGGATCCTTTCTTTGTGTGTTTTTAAATCTTATTTTATGTAGACCATTTTAAAATTCTTATTGAATTTTTTACAATATTGCTTCTATTTTCTATGTTTTGGTTTTTTGACCACAAGGCACGTGGGATCTTAGTTCTCCAACCAGGGATCAAACCCACACCCCTGCATTGGAAGGTGAAGTCTTAACCGCTGGACCACCAGGGAAGTCCCTCTGCTTTTTAAAGAATGGAGGTGGACCATCAGTGGTGTACAAGAGGGTTTCAGTGGGGCCTTATTTTTGGTTTAATTGTCACATATTTATTTCATGTGTATTATAAACAAATGTAGCTAACACTTCAACCCAGTTTGGTCATGGATAAAATTGCTTAGGATGAGGCTGAAGTAGGTATTTAAATTTTAGAAAGTCAATTTATAAAAAATTTTAAAATAAATATGGTTCAGGTGACTCAGAGAGAGAGTGAAGACGTGTTGACAGTGGTATGCAAATTATGAAGTTTGGAAAACAGTGTTTCATTTGAACCCCCATCTGACAAGTGACAAAGTCTTGGCCCAGAAAGAACCTTGCCTGTGGGTCTTGTGGGATGTATGAAACCACAGGAGTGAAGTGAGTCTTCCTCCTCCAACCTCGTCTGGCCCTGCCTCTGGCTTTTGAATCTTTTCTATATTTCCAAAGTGCCTTCTGTCTTTTACTCGCCATCCCCCCTTTCCCTGGCATTGTAAGGCAGACACAGCAGGGGTCATCGTTTCTCCTGCTCTGTGGATGAGCAGACTGAAGCCCAGACAGGATGGGCCTGTCCAGGGTTAGGACACTACCTGTGTGTGTCAGGCAGGGTTGGGCTGGGAGCCAGTTTCCATGATGAAATCCCCCAACAAATGATAGAAAGTTGGCTGGGCGAAAAAACAAGGCAGTCTGCGGCCGGGCTGCACTTGGGAGCAACATGAACAGTACGTCCCAATTCTCCACCGTCCATTTCCCAGAATTTATTGCTTTCCCAAGGAGCCCCAGATGTCCTCCCCGCCTGCTTGCTAACAGGGCTTGTTACTCGGCTCTGTGTGGATGGATGACATCAGCCATGAGCGTTCTCTACTCCGTAATGATTGCAAACCCTGCCAGTGCCCTGTGTGGGGACCTTCCCAGCCGTGAGTACCGAGACCACAGCGTTGACTGGGCATCTTTGCCATGCCAGGCCCTGAGCTCACAGAGGGACTTGTGCACTGAACCAGACACTGCCCCGACCCCAGGGGACCCACAGTCTGGCCAGAGAGGCAGACATATAAACAACAAGGCAGAGAACACTGCAGTAAGTGCCGGAATGGAAGACTGGACCAAGTGTTATAGAGGGAGCATGGAGGAGGGAGTGATCAGAGAGGGATCAGAGAGGCCTAGCTGAGCAGGGGAATCGGGTTTGCCAGGAGGAGAGGAGAAGGCATTCCTGATAAGAGGCCAGGCCTGAGCAGAGGCCCAGAGGTGACGAGGGAGTGTCCGGCTCGGCTGGGTTATATGGTTAAGGGAGGCAGGAGCAGAGACGAATCACAGAGGTGGGCTGGAACCATTCACAAGCTGGGGTCCCTGTGTGGCTCATGCCCCGGCAGGAGTCCACTGCTGATGGGGGTTCCACACGTGAGCCTGGGGACCAGCACACATGCACTTGAGGGGAGACTGTGCCTCTGGCCTCACGACCTGCCTTTCCCAGTGGGCAGCTTGCTGCTCAGTTGACTGTGCCGTCAAGGCTGGGATGCCAGCTGGGCCAGAAGCAGCCTGGTGAGAACCAGTTGAGTCCACTTTAGTTGGGTTGCTGATTTGTGTTAGGAAGGCAGGGTGGCTCAAGAGGACAGGCTTTTGAGCAAGACAGCTCCCACCCACCCGTGTGACCTCTAGAATGGGGATACGGAGACCTTCCTCTTAGGAGCGAGAATTGAGTGAGACCAAGTTGGAGGGCGACCTAGCCAAAGCCTGGTTTTGAGTGAGCATTCAGTACGTCCACTGCTGCTGTCGTCAGTGGTGATGGTGACAACTGCTCGGTGAGTGGCTGGGTGTGTGAAGTGGGGTGTATGTGGACGTGAGCATAGTTTGAGGCCATCTGCCTGAGTGGGGTCTGTGACCACAGTGGATGCCAGGGCTGGTTTTACATTCACTGAAGTGTGAATTGACAAGAGAAGGCAGCTGGTGGCTGAAGGATATGGATGGGATGTGTAAGTGTAAGTTAGAAAGGACTCGTGAGGTGTCACCCACGTGATGTGTGAGTCCTGTATCTGACCCCTGAGTCAAGGGACCTTCCAGTTTCTTTAACTGCCTCCAGTGATGGGGAACTCAGCACTTCCACACAGGACGTGTTTTGTCATTGGACATCACTGACTACTCATTGGAAACAAAAGCAGCTCACCCATGCGGAGTGCCTCCTGAGTCAAAAGAAACATCCCTGTGCTTCATTCACTCACTCATTCATTCATATTTGCTAAGCACCTAATATGACCAGTGACTCAGTCACTAAGCTGTATCTGACTCTTACAAATACTATTAACACCAGGTACTGTTCTAAATCCTAGGGATGCATTGGAGGAGCAAGCAAACTCAGGCTCTGTCTTCATGGAATTTACAGTTTTACCTTATCTCACAATACCCCTCTGAGGGTGGCGGGGCAGGGATTAGAATGGATCCCATTTTGCATACTGGAAAACTGAGGATGGTGATGGTGGCAGGGACAGCTCAAATTACAGAGGCTTAGAATGTGTGAGGTGCTTTGTATATTTTATTGAATCTAATCTTCACGTCAACTCTGTAAGGTAAGCACCATTAATATCATCCCCACTTTACAGATGAGAAAGCTGAGGTTCAGAAAATTGAGGTTGCTTGCTTAGGGTCATACAGCAAGGATATGGCTCAGTCCTTTTCACCTTCACTCTGTGCCTCTAGAATGGAGATCCTGAGGCTTGCCAGAGTGGCAGGGTTGGGTAGCTGGACTGAGACCTTGGGCCCCTGGCAGTACTGTTGGAAGGCCACATGGGACTCCTGGCAGTATCCACCATGTGCAGGCTGCCAGCAGTAACCTCTAGCCTCTCCTACCCATAGCCTTGTTTATCCCGCCTCCTCAGTGCCACTCTGTTGCCTCCTACAGCCACAGAAGTGGGTGAGTCCATCTTGAACAATGTCCAGGAGTGATCGTGGGCATCCTGGTGGGAGAGGCCAAGGGAGGCCCTGAGCTTCCTTTGCTCTGGAGATCCTGATGGCTTCTCCATCCAGGCACCCGGGCACCTAACAATCCCAGGAGCAGAAGACACAGGCAGGCAGCAGTGGGTGTGATCACTGCATGCTGGCTCACAACTCCTGGGTAATCCCGGTTTGCACCACTTGCTCTGAATGAGATCGGAGGCTGATGCCTTGAGCAGCCAAACCTCTCATTGCCATCGCCATGATCTCAGCTGCTGCTCTGAGCCTGGGCACCAGGAATGCAAACAGGGATATTGACAGCTGGATTGAGAGAAACCCTTTCTGATTCCTCCCTCTTTGCCCAACCCTTCTGGGGAAGGAGGATTCTGAGCCTTAGGGACAGGATGAAGTGGACTCAAAGCACTAGGGTCATAGGTTCTTCTCCTGCCCCATCTGGGCAAGCGACTTAACCTCTCTCTCCGTTTTCTCCTCCAAAGAATGGGGATAAATCAAGCTAGCTAGCTGCCTGGCTTAGTCAAGGTCATCCGTGTCAGGGTGCTCTGTAAGCTGGAAGCACCCTGCTGAGGCTAGCTCTTAGACCCAACAGTGGCCACAATTACTAACACACATATTAATGATGATGCTCAGAGCATCCATGTCTTTGAAAGACACCATTCACTATTTTCTCCAACGTGGAACTCATATTGGGAACTACTGTCTATGGGACCTAAAACCAATATATGATGTATCTCAAATATACATTGGACCCACCTGAGGGGCTTCCTAAACATTAGACCAGCAGGTTCCTGGGCTCTGACTTTAGAGATTCTAATTCAGTGGCTCTTAGGTGGGGCCGAGAGTCTCTGTTTTTAGCTCCGTGGCTAGTGGCTCAAGGCCACACGCATCCAGAGCAGGGACCTTACAGGACAAGTGGCAGCATCCCCCGGGACCCTTTCTCCTGGCTACACTAAGGCTCCTGACAGTGGGTGTACAGAGCACATCACTGCAGGGGCAAAGGGACCCAGGTCTGCTCGGTCCACCAAACAGGGTCTAGGGATCTCTCAACTGAAAGCTTTCTTTTATGCAACTTTCTCCATTGACACCAGGACAAAAATTTCTTTCAGTAATTTGTTTTTAAGGCCAGGTTTCTTATTCTAAGACCAGGATTTCTATTCCTAGGTACTGACTCCAAACGTTTGTCCACACAAAGAATGGTATATGCACGCAGCAGCTCTATTTGTACCAGCCTCAACCGGGCAACAGCATAATGTCTGCAGCACCAGGTGGACGGATACTGCCCCCCCCCCCCCGCACTGGGGCACTGCCCAGCAGTAGAAAAGAGCAACTTAATCCATTCAGCAACAGGGATGAACCTCAAAAGAGCTTGATGCTGCATGGAAAAAGGCCAAATATAAAAGTCGATACTATATTCCATCTATGTGAAATTCTAGAAAAAGCAAAGCTAGTCCATTAGTAGCAAAAGTCAGAACAGTGGTTGCCCGGGCCAGAACAGAGCCTAACCACAAAGGTGCCTCTCAGGGGACTCTTGGGAATAGTGGAATTGTTCAGTTTCTTATTTGTGGGGAGTACTCATCAAATGTATGCTTAAAATGGATGCATTTTATTGTCTATACATGATATCGAAATAAAGTTGATTCAAAAAGACCAAAAAAAGGCCAGGTTTGTTGAGGTATAATTTACATGCAGTAGGGAGTCATCCTGTCTAGTGTACAGTTCTGTGTATTTCCACAGCTGCAGATAGTACGTCACCACTATCATGACCATGATAAGGCATGTTGCTGTCACCACCCCCCAAAGTTCCCTTCTGCCCCTTTGTAGTCAGCTTCTGCTCCCAGGGCCAGGCCTTGCCACTCATCTGTTTTCTGTCCCTATAATTTTGTCTTTTCCAGAATATCATATACCTGCATACCTTGGAGATACTGCTGTTCTAGGCCACTGTAGCAAAACATATATCACAATCAAGCAAGTCACAAAAATTTGGAGGTGCATACAAAAATTATGTCTATACTATAATGTAGCCTGTATGCGCTTAATACTGTGTAATAGCTTTATGTCTAAAAAAAAATGTGCATGCGTGCTAAATCACTTTAGTCATGTCCAACTCTTTGTGTACATACCTTGGTTGAAAAATACAGAGACTTCTCTGATGGTATAGTGATTAAGAATCCACCTGCCATGCAGGGGACATGGGTTCGATCCCTGGTCCGGGAAGATCCCACATGCCTCAGGGCAGTTAAGCCCGTGCACCGCAGCTACTGAGGCCCTCGCTCCTGCCTTAGAGCCTGTGCTCCACATCAAGGGGAGCCACCACCATGTGAAGCCCTCACACTGAAACTGGAGAGGAGCCCCTGCTCACTGCAACTAGAGAAAGCCCATGCACAGCAACAAAGACTCAGCACATCCAAAAATAAAAAATAGTTAATGTTTCTAAAAAAGAAAAATATAAACCAAAAAATTTGCAATAGTAACATCAAAGATTACTGATTGCAGATCACCAAATATAATAATAATGACAAATTTGAAATACTGTGAGAATTACCAAAACAGGACACAGAAACACGAAGTAAGCAAATGCTGTTGGAAAACTGGTCCCAGTAGACTTGCTGGCTGCAGAGTTGCCACAGAGCTTCAATTTGTAAAAACTGCAGCATCTGTGAAATGCAGTAAAATGAGGTCTCCCTGTAAATGGAGTCACTCAGGAAGCCTTGTGTCTGGCTTGTTTCACACCTTCATCCATGGCTTTGGGTGTGTCAGTAGCTTGCTCCTTTTCATTGCCGAGTAGCAGTCCATAGTGTGGAGGTGCCACAGTATACCTCCTTTTTGTTGTTCAGTCACTAAGTTGTGTCTGATTCTTTGCAGCCCCGTGGACTGCAGCGTGCTAGGCTTCCCTGTCCTTCACTATCCCCTGGAGTTTGCTCCAACTCATGTCCATTGAGTCGGTGGTGCCATCTAACCATCTCCTCTTCTGTCGTCCCCTTCTCCCCCTGCCTTCAATCTTTCCCAGCATCAGGGTCTTTTCTAATGAGTCAGTTCTTTGCATCAGGTGGCCAAAGTATTGGAACTTCAACTTCAGCATCAGTCCTTCCAGTGAGTATTCAGGGTTAATTTCCTTTAGGATTGACTGGTTTGATCTCCTTGCAATCCAAGGTCCCAAGGATCCTCCTGGGGTAATTTAATTATCCCCAGCTGTTGTCTAGAAACCCTGTCTAGCAAGAAATGCTGTTTCTTTGATCCACATATACATCTTTCTGAACTGACTGCTTCAAAAGTCAAAGTAGATTCATTCTTCTGCAATATTTTTGTAATTACCTCCAGCATGCCTCTTCCAGGGCTCAGAGTTCAAGTATCTACAAGATGCAGGCAAGAACCATGATTAGGGAGGTGACTTGGGCAGGACTGGGACAACCCACTTACTTCCTGAAGGGGCAGCAATGGAGATATGGGCCTAGATGGGACACATCTTCTGATTTCTGGCATTTCAAAAAACTCAAGAAATCTGAATCTTTATAAGAAATATCCAATTTTTTTTTTTTTATGTTGGCAACCAATTCAGAACATTTTGAATTATGACGCTGAGCAAGCCTCACATCTGCAGGCCAGATTGAGACTGTGGATCTTGTCTTACTCATTCAAGGTCACCTTTGAATGAGAGTTTGCCACCAGGAGGGACAGGCCATTGGAAGGATCAGCATGGGTGGGGAGGTGTGGCATGGAAGAGGCTGGACCCTGCAAAGTGTGGCAGGTCAGCGGGTCTGGGCAGGTGCTTTGGGCACAGGGGTTGATTCACAATCCATCCTTTTCATAGACTTGACCCTTGGATGCTATATTTTCAAACCAGGAAGTTGGCACTGCCCCTGGATTGTTTTCTTCTTAGAGCACACTCTACCAAAGGCCTCAGTGGCCATTGTCCTGGAGGTCTGGCTGCACCCTTTGAGAGGACAAGCTGTGGCCTCATTTCTGGCAGCTCAGCCCTTCCCCTGGGAGGTCCAGGGCTCTGGAACCCTCTGCCTGATATGCTGGGCAGATCAAAGGAACACAAGGGCCCTACAAGTGATACCATCAAAGCCAGTTCCTGGGAAGGATGAGGACCGAATGGCGCAAACATGTAAATAATGGAAAAATAGCACCAATCCCTAGGGGGTTTGAATTATGTCATTATGCCTTAAGGACGGAGAGAAAGTGAAAAAAAGCTCTTGAGACTACTCCAGATTCTTTCCATCCCAAGGCCTTCTGTGGCTGCACGCAGGGGAGCCTGGTGCCATGACGAGGTTGAGTTTTGCTCTTTCGCCTCCCCTGGGCTCTCTGGGGAGGAGTGATGTGGACAGAAAGAAGACAGCAGCCTGGATGATAACAGATGAGGGGGCGAGAGAGCAAGATCGAGCCGGGGCCCCCAAGGCTATCACCGCTTTTAGAGCAGCGGTGTCACTGAATGGGGCTCTTAAAAATACAGATGCCCAGACTCCCTCATCAACGTTCTGTCTCCTTGGCTGGGATGGCCCAGGCATTAGTACTTAAAAGAGACCTTCCCAGGTGAATATGAGGTGCTGCAAGAGCTGAGAACTACTGCTTTAGAAATAGTGACCTAGAGGTATGACCAGAGGCTGGGGCCATAGCCCTAGCCCATCAGCTGCCAGTCTTGCTGGGGACGTTACAGATCAGTTAAGAGGACCGAATCACTGAGCCCCTCAGCAATTACTGATGAGAGCTATGAGGGCTCTGAGCATTGGCCCTGGAGCCAGATTCCTGGGTCCAACCTCCAGTCCCATCACTGCTGACTGTGGGACCTTCAGTTCAGTTCAGTTCAGTCATTCAGTTGTAACTCTTTGCAACCCCATGGACTGTAGCACACCAGGCTTCCCTGTCCATTACCAACTCCTGGAGCTTACTCAAATTCATGTCCATTGAATCAATGATGTTATCTAACCATCTCATCCTCCGTCATCCCCTTCTCCTCCTGCCTTCAATCTTTCCTAGCATCAGGGTCTTTTCAAATGAGTCAGTTCCTTGCATCAGGTGGCCAAAGTATTATAGTTTCAGCTTCAGCATCAGTCCTTCCAATGAATATTCAGGACTGATTTCCTTTAGGATCCACTGGTTGGATCTCCTTAGAGTCCAAAGGACTCTCAAGAGTCTTCTCCAACACCACAGTTCAAAGCATCAATTCTTCGGCACTCAGCTTTCTTTCTTTATTTTTTTAATATATAAATTTATTTATTTTAACTGGAGGCTAATTACTTTACAATATTGAAGTGGTTTTGCCATACATTGACATGAATCCACCACGGGTGTACATGTGTTTCCCATCTTGAATCCCCCTCCCCCTCTCATCCCTCTGGGTCATCCCAGTGCACCAGCCCCAAGCACCCTGTCTCATGCATCGAACCTGGAATGGCGATCTGTTTCACATATGATAATATACATGTTTCAGTGCCATTCTCCCAAATCATCCCACCCTCACCCTCTCCCACAGAGTCCAAAAGACTGTTCTATACATCTGTGTCTCTTTTGCTGTCTCGTGTATAGGGTTATCATTACCATCCTTCTAAATTCCATATATATTCAACTTGCTTTATAGTCCAACTCTCACATCCATACATGACTACCGGAAAAACCATAGTTTTGACTAGATGGACCTTTGTTGGCAAAGTAATATCTCTGCTTTTCAATATGCTGTCTAGGTTGGTCATAACTTTCCTTCCAGAGAGCAAGTGTCTTTTAATTTCATGGCTGCTTAGCAAGCTACTTACCTTCTCTCTGCCTCCATTCCTGCATCTGCACAATGGGTACAATAATGTCAGCCTAAGAAAGATAATCAGGACTTGGTTAATTCATGTAAATTGCTTCTAACAGTGCCTGAATAAATGTTATTTGTTCCATTACTTATTAATTTTTATTTTTGCTTGCTTGTTTTGCTTTTATCTTGTGAATTCATTATTATCTTTGTTCTGTGTGGGTTTCATAGGGAGATTTGGAGGTGACTAAGGCGCCATTTTAATCCTCAGGGAATTTAGAGGCAAGATCTGAACATAGGAAAAGCAATGCATCAGGGTAGGGTACTTTATATGTGCCTGGAAGCCCTGTGAAGGGACCCAAAGGGTGGCAGGATCCTAGCAAGGAAGAGCATGTTGGTGGGGAGGGCACTGGAGCTGGGTGGCAGAGGTGGGACTGGTGGGACTCCAGGACACAGAGAGAAAAGGACAGGAGTCTCCTTGGGCCTTTTCAGGGTTGGAAAGAGAAAGTAACCATGTGCCCGGGACGAGATGAGTCTGGCTGCAGCACAGTTCGTGGGAGGGAAGGCCCAGAGTGATGGTTTGGTGAGAGGGGCTGGGCTGGTCTGGCCTTTGTCTTCGGCTGGGATGGGATGATGTGAGCAGGAAGTGTGCAGGAGGGAGGGGGGCCTGGACAGACCTCCAGCCTGGAGGGGTGACTCAGGGGTGACTGGGCAGTGGCCAGAGCCAAGGCAGGGAAGGAAGGGTGGCCCGGGGGACGCTGCCCTTCTCCTGGTGAGGCTCAACCTTTGTTGCTGGTGGAAACCGAGGCCTCTGTCACCCACATCCCCCACATTCTCTGGGCCCTCATGTTGTTCACCTCTCAGGCCAACTCAGAGTCTCCCCAACCACACAGTTGCTCTGCAGTGATGAGTCCACAGAAGAGAGAGGCCCCAAGCGGGTGGAGGTGTGTAGTATTCATTTACCATTCAATTAAAAAGCCTTCATTAAACCTCTGCTGTACGAAAGGCCCTGCGGGAGATACAGATATTGCAGACCCGGTCCCTGCTCTCCAGAAGCCTATAGTCAGAGACATTTGGCCTCTTAGTGCTGAATATAAAACAAAGTAGGCGGTATATGGGTGGGATTGGGCTGGAAATATAAAGTATTATAGGAGCAGGGACTGCCCTGGTGGTCCAGTGATTAAAACTACACACTCCCAATGCAGGGGGCATGAGTTTGCTCCCTGGTCAGGGAACTAAGATCCCAAGTGCCACATGGTACAGTTAAAAAAAAAAAAAAGTATTATTGGAGCAGAAGGAAGGAAGAAGTTGATTAAACTGGGAGACATCTAGAAAGGCATCCTGGAGAGAGGGGCATTTGCACTGGGCCTCAGAGTTGGTCTTAGGTGTCTCAGTTATTGTTTGCTGAGTTGGATCTTGCAGGGGCAGCTTGATCTCCCTCCATCTGCTTCCATATCCCACAGACCCCCAGGTTCCTTCTACTTACTCCCACCTCCCAGGGTCCCCCTGTTGGACCAACTTGATTTGCTGTGTGTCTGAGGTATCACCAGCTCGATGAGGCTCTATGCCGAGGGAGTTTATTCACCCTCTCCTTTGTACCCCAAATCTCTCCCTGCCCCCAAACTGGAAACCCAGCAGGAAACCCTCTACAAAGAGTGCCAGGAATCCCACCCACCACCAAAACACAGCAGCCTCAGCGCTGGAGGGAGGGAGAAAGATGAAAAGGCAGCTTGATTTTGGTGGGCACTTTGCATATATTAGTAATAATGATGATGAACATTCAACAGTAATGCCTCATTAGCATAATGACCGTATATTGAGTGGCTTCTCTGTGCCAAACACTTTGCATATATCATCTCATTTGGTTCTCACATTAGCCACTGAGGCCCCACAGCTTACTTGTTAAGCATCCACCCAATGGAGCTGGAAGGCCTGGGTTTGCATCCCCATTCTACCGCTTCCCCAGGTGACCTTGGGTAAGTGACTATGCCTCTGTTTCCTCTCCTGCAAGAAGATACAGCACCTGACTTATTGGAGTGCTGTGAGACTGACGTAAGTTCATATTGTGAAATTATCACTACAGTACTTCACACACAGTGAATTCTACACCTTGTCAAAAACATTAAAACTTGAAACATATCGCTTTACCCATGTTACGGACAAAGAAATAGGAACTGCTGAGTCAAAGGATTTTACAGTAGCTGCATGTATGGAATCACATAGTATGTGTCAAATAACGTCATCAGCAATTTACCTGCATTTTCTCACTTAATCCTCATATCGAACCCATGAGGAAGCACCGCTGTTGTCTCCACTTGCCCTGCAAACAGAGCCTTGAGAAGTAAAGCAACTGGTCCATGACAGTAGCTGGTTAGTGGCAGAGGAAGACTTCTAACCAGGGTGGGATGCTAACACAGGAGGAAAGGACCTCTGTGTCTCCAGGTGGGACAGGGAGGAATGAATTGGAACTAGGTGGCAGAGGTGCTTTTATTTCAACCTGTGTTAGCAGAGAGGAGCTCAGGAGGTGAGCCCTACGGGGAATGCTACGTGGGCCTTGGGATTGCGCTGGGGAGTACTAGGCAGGTCTTGGTGTTCTGTCAAGTTATTTTCCCCTGAACTGGGATGCTCCATGTCAAAAGTTCTAGAGTTATCAGTTTCATGAATAGCATTTAGGTCAGAAACACAGGAAGGTAATTGGAAAAGCTCCATGCATGGCTGCCATGGACAGTTGTGTGAGCTGTGGCCTGCACAAGGGCACCTGGCAGAGAAGCAGTTGGGGCTGCGATCCAGCCTGAGTTCTCCCCATGGAGCAATGGGCTCTGGCCTGGACCTGCATCTACCAAGAGGAAGGGCCCACTTTGTTCTCATCAAAGCACTGTACAGACTGGGGTGGTCTGACTCCAAGAATGAGGCCAATAAAGAGACTGTATCTGCAGAGGTGATGCTGCAGAGGCCAGGTGCTGCCAGTAGGTTGGCACTTAGGGAACCTCAGCTTTGATTTTCATAGTGACCAGGGAGGCCTGGAGCAAAGAACCCAACCTTGGGCCAGGACTGAGACGCAGTGATGTATGAGAAAAGGCTGAGCACCCACAACCTCACAGGCTCTGTGTTGTGCTCATGAAGTGGATGGGGACCCGTAGAATGGTCAGCGCCAGGTGCAGCCTCGATGGGGACCAGATCCAGCACTTTGGGGTGGGGCTTGAAGAGAAGGCTAGTTGAGAACCCTGACCCTGTGACTGTGACCCCAGCTCACTGGGGAATCATGGAGCTCGGGTGAGTGTGTGTGTGAATACCATGAGAGAAAGGAGAAGGTACTTCAAAACCAAGGATCCAGACTTGCCTGGTTGCACAGTGGGTGGGAATCCACCGTCAGTGCAGGAGACACAGGTTCAATCCCTGATCTTGGAAGATCCCACATGCCATGGAACAGCTGGGCCCGTGAGCCACGCCTGTTGAGCCTAGGCCATAGAGCCTGGGAGCTGCAACTTCTGAGCCCCTGTGCCTAGAGCCCGTGCTGCGCAGCAAGCGTCCCCACTGCAGTGAGAAGCCCGCGCACCACAACCAGAGTGTAGCCCCATACTCGCCACCACTAGAGAAAAGCCCGCGCAGCGATGGAGACCCTGCACAACCAAAAATAAATAAATAAATAAATTCTTTTAAAAAACCAAGAAGGACAGTGGGAGGGGCCCCTGCCAGACGCGCCCCCGATGGCCATGTTTTGTCACCACATTGAAAGGGAAAGACAGGGTGCTGGCGGTTGCTCGTTACCCCTCTGGGCACTGGGCCAGATGTTTTACATACATAGCCTCATTTTCATCTCCACCCTCCTTCCTCATGGTTTCTGTACTAATGACAGCATTCAGTGGAATAAAGAAAATAAGGGGGGTGTAGGGAGTAGGGGAGTAAGGGAAACTTCCTTGCAAGCTATAACAGTATTGCTGGATGGGAAGGTGCCCTGTTGGGTGGTTGTGTAGCGACGGGCAGTATGAGTCTGATGATCGCTTTTTTCCCCCAGTGGTCATCATTATTACCCCCTGAGTTGTGCAGTTTTTCCTGCAAGCGCACAAGAGGCAGAGGTGTCAGCCCACCCCAAGAAACTCTGCTGAGAGAGGAGAGAAAACCTGGAAAGGGAATGGAGGGGCTGTGGTTTCCTTCACCCTCTGGCAGAGGTGGGTCTGCCAGGCATGGATGAGGCTTCTCCATAATCTCTAGGTTCTTGATTGTGGGGAGGAGAGCGTCTGGGACATGGAGACCTCTTAGAGGCAGGTCACATGACCAAATACTGAGACATCTGCTACCCTCACCCTTTCTGCTACATCCCTATCAGTTGGGATGCTTTTGAGTGTAAGTTACAAAAGCAGCCAATCAAGAATGACTCAGGCTCTAGACATATTCACAGTTTATTGAACAAGAGACCTGGAGAGAGGAGGTCTAGGGTTGGTTTTGTGGTTTAGTAGTGTCATTAAGTGAAGAAGGAAATGGCAACCCACTCCAGTATTCTTGCCTGGAGAATTCCATGGACAAACGAGCCTGGCAGGCTGTAGTCCCTGGGGTCACAAAGAGTCAGACACGACTGAGCAACTATCACTCACTCACTCAGTGTCATTAAGTACCCAGGTTTTTTCTATCCTTCTGGTCTGCCTCTTCATCATGTTAGCTTTTGATCATGGGCTCATCACCTCATGGGCCCACAATGGCTGCCACAGCTCCAGGCATTACATTCTCAAGTGCTAACAAAGCCTGGAAGCAGTATATCAGCCAGTTGGTAAGAAGGAGCTTTTATGTCTCTTTTATTTTATTAATGAGTAAAAAAAATACTTTCCCAAGAGTCCCCCACTGAACTGGGTAATAGGATCTCTCCTAAGTGTGAGGGATGCTGGAACAGTGCGTATCCCTCCTGTAGTGGAGGTGGGAGGAAAGGGGTGGGAATGGCTGGCATGTAGCCAGTCATGAGCATCTGCCACACTCCCCTTTTCCAGGCACTTGTCCAACTGCTCCTGGGGAGCACCCAGATGGTGGAGTCATGGGACAGCTCCAAAGTTGTGCTTGGCTCCCTCGCTCCAACCCCCAAAAGCCAGTCACTTACCCAACAATTGTCTATTGACTATATGTGCAGGACACTCGGAGGGAGACCAAGAGGATAGAAGCTGCCCAGAGAAGTAGGCATTGTTTTCCTCCAGTTTTACAGATGAGAATGCAAGTTCCGAAAAGCTAAGGAACTTGTCCAAAGTATGGTACATACCTAGTAAGTGGTGGTGGTTGTTGTTAAGTTGTGTCCAACTCTTTGTAACCCCATGGACTGCAGCATACCAGGCTGCCCTGTCCTTCACTGTCTACCAGAGTTTGCTCAAAAACTCATGTCCATTGAGTTAGTGATGTTATCTAACCATCACATCCTCTGCCACCCTCTTCTCCTCTTGCTCTCAATCTTTCCTAGCGTCAAGGTATTTTCCAGTGAGTCAACTCTTTGCATCAGGTGGCCAAAGTATTGGAGGTTCAGCTTTAGCATCAGTGCTTGCAATGAATATTCAGGACTGATTTCCTTTAGGATTTACTGGTTTGATCTCCTTGCTGTCCAAGGGACTCTCAAGAGTCTTCACCAACACCACAGTTAGAAAGCATCAATTCTTTGGTGCTCACCCTTCTTTATGGCCCAACTCTTACATCCATGCATGACTCCTGGAAAAACAATAGCTTTGACTATACAGGTTGGCAAAGTGATGTTTCTGCTTTTTGCTACACTGTCAAGATTTGTCATAGCTTTTCTTCCAAGGATCAAGCATCTCTTAATTTCATGGCCGCAGTCACTGTCCATAGTGATTTTGGAGCCCAAGAAAATAAAGTCTGTCACTGTTTCCACTTTTTCCCCGTCTATTTTCCATGAAGTGATGGAACTGGATGCCGTGATCTTACCTTTTTGAATGCTGAATTTTAAATCAGCTTTTTCACTCTCCTTTTTCACCTTCATCAAGAGGCTCTTTAGTTCCTCTTCACTTTCTGCTGTTAGAGTGGTATCATCTGCATATCTGAAATTGCTGATATTTCTGCTGGCAATCTTGATTCCAACTTGTGAGTCATCCAGCCTGGCATTCCACATGGTGTACTCTGTTTATAAGTTAAATAAGCAGGATGACAATATACAGCCCTGATGTACTCCTTTCCCAATTTGTACAAGATGTACAAGCCGGATTTAGAAAAGGCAGAGAAACCAGAGATCAGATTGCCAGTATCCACTGGATCATGGAAAAAGCAAGGGAATTTAAAAAATACATATCCATCCACTTCTGCTTCATTGACCGTCTTAAAGCCTTTGACTGTGCGGATCATAGCAAACTGGGGAAAATTCTTAAAAAGGTGGTAATACCAGACCACCTTACCCGTCTCCTGAGAAACCTATATACAGGACAAGAAGCAACAGTTAGAACCGGACATGGAACAACCAACTGGTTCCAAATTGGGAAAAGACTATATCAAGTCTGGGTATTGTCACCCTGCTTATTTAAGTAAGTGGTGGTACTTGGATTTAAACCCAGGTCTGTCTGATTATAGAGGCCTGCTCTTTCCAACCTGCAAAGCTGGCATGTGGGCCCAGCTTACAGCCTTCTCACATCTTTTTACATGTAAAGAGAACAGATCAGACCATGAAGTGTACACTGAGTGCCCACTGGGTCCTGCAGCCAGAAAATACTGCAAGTGCCCAGGAAGGGCGAGTTCCCAGGGACAGTGTGGTCAGAAACCCACTGGAGCCAATTCATTGGTCTCTTTGTGTGTGTGTGTGTGTGTTTTATTTTATTTTTTAATTTGATTTTATATTTAATTGGAGTATAATTACTTTACAACATTGTGATGGATTTCTGCCATACATCAACATGAATCAGCCATATCACTAGCCTCTTGACACCAGCAACCACAGCGGAGAAAGTCCTGACATGCCTGTTCAAGGAGAGTCCCTTCTCGAGCTGCCAGGGACAAGACACTTCCACTTGCCAGTATAGACTGGAGGCTGGAATGGCTGAGGGCAGCTGTCCACGAAGGGCCACATGTCCCTCTGCATTGCTTGAGTGGGATCTCTGTTGGCAGAAACAGACTCTCTCTGTTGACTGTTACTACTGGAAGCCCAGTCTATGGTTTTTCCAGTAGTCACGTATGGATGTGAGAGTTGGACTATAAAGAAAGCTGAGTGCCGAAGAATCTATGCTTTTGAACTGTGGTGTTGAAGACTCTCGAGAGTCCCTTAGACTGCAAGGAGATCCAACCAGTCCATCCTAAAGGAGATCAGTCCTGCGTGTTCATTGGAAGGACTAATGTTGAAGCTGAAACTCCAGTACTTGATGCAAAGAGCTGACTCATTTGAAAAGACTTGATGCTGGGAAAGATTGAGGGCAGGAGGAGAAGGGGATGGCAGAGGATGAGATGGTTGGATGGCATCACTGACTCAATGGACATGAGTTTGGGTAGGCTCCGGGAGTTAGTGTTAGACAGGGAGGCCTGGTGTGCTGCAGTTCATGGGGTCGCAAAGAGTCGGACATGACTGAGTGACTGAACTGAACTGAACTGAATGGAAGACAAGAGAGTGACCAGCAGGCCAACTCCCCAGAGCCCAGAGCAGCCACCAGACCAGGCATCAGAAGCCTGGGATGACGTTTCAGAGCTGCACGTGCATGGGATCCCCCTGCTTGTCTTGTGTGCTCAAGCCTGGCCTCTGTGGTGGTGACGGGCTCTCTCACTCCACCTCCTGCTTCTGCGGCCACTTCTTCATTGTGAAGGGACTTGCAGGCACCCCTGCGTCCTCATGCATAACTCCAGGGACACCATTCATATGGTCAAGGAATGGGGTGCACAGAATATATATTCTGTTTTGAATTCTTTTCCATTATATGTTATTACAAGATATTGAATATAGCTCCCTGTATTGTACAGTAGGTCCTTGTTTATTTTGTGTATAATAGAGTATAACTGATACAGATTCTTTATTTTCTCTAAAGCTGATCTGATCTCATTCAGCAGCCCCACCTTGAAGGGTCGTGGTGATGAAACACGCTGAGCCCTGTGGGTGGAGCCAGTCTGATTCAGTAACTTAGACAGCCTTGTGATGTTAAGACCTGGCCTCTTTGGGCTAATTTGGCTCCTGCTTGAGTGACTCCCAAGGGTCATTGTTCAGAGCTCCTCCTCTTCTGACTCTTCTGTAAGATGGCACCTGGGGATGTAGACAGCAGGGCTTATGTGACCTGGGGTGTCGGGGAGGGAGACCTCTGGCAGGCCCTCAGACGTGTCCTGGCTGTTGTCCACTGAGGTGAGGCTGGTGTCCCCTCCAGGGCATTCCTTGGGCATCTGCTTTGGAGTCTGCAGTGGACAGACTCATAGTCCACTCTCCCTTGGCCCTGAGGGCACCATCCATCCCCATCTGGGCCTCTGGCCCACTGTCCATCTCACCCCAGGCCTGTCCTCCTCACAGCCTCTGCCTCAGTGAGCTTGCCCCTCGCCATGGCAAACTCCTGCTGGCCTGTGGCTCTTCGATCTTCCATGTCCTCCCTGTGGGGTGTGCAGGGCCAGACTGCTGGGTTCCCTCCCCCAGCCAAGAGCTGAAAGAGGCTCCAGAGTGCATGCCTGGCCCTCTCTGTCTGACCATTCCCGTTGGCCTTCTTAATTCTGAGGGGCCACCTCCTGTTTGGCCCAGGGCCATCCTGAGTAGTGGTCTCTCTTCTTCTCTACCAGTTAAGAAGTTGGAGAGAAACACCTCTACCCTCTGCCATCAGCACCACTCTCAACCTACAAAACACACCCACCTCCTCACCGAGATTCAGGCCCAGAGTGTGGAAGATCGGGGCATGCATCTGATCTGTACGTCATCTCTGTTTCCTCCTCATTCTCAGTCTTTCCTTCTGCAAGAAGTGGGCTTCCCCTCCTCTGGTGTCTAACCAGGACTCTCTGCCGTCCAGTCATCCAAGAGACTCTCTTCATTGGCTATCAGGGGGAGACAGGAGTCAGGAACAGCCTCTCAAGTCTGGCTCTTAAGACTGTTGTGTAGCTGCAGATCCTATAGTGGATGTCAGAAGCTGAGTTGTTCGGATTCCTGTTTGAACAATCCTAACTAACCCTCTGAGGAGGAAGAGAGGGAAGGTTGTGGTTAGAAAGTTCTAAGGAGTAAAGCACAGCGATATATTTAGAAAGAAAAAATGATGCTCTTCGCGTCCTCCTCCCCATATCCTTCTCTCTGTAAACAGCCACTGCCTCATGGAGCTCACATTTAAACCCCCAGCCTGTCACTGCTGAGTGTGGGTCACTTCTACTGGGCAGAGCTCTAGAGCTGAGCTAGAGACCCCCTGGGACACAACACGGCCACCTAGAAGGAGGCTGTGTCCCTTGTGAGTTTGGGAAACAAGTGCTGTGCTGGGGGACTGGCCAAAGATCCAGGTGGAGTCCTCCTTCCTTGCCGACTCCTAAATTAACTCTGAGATTCTTTTTGTAAGGCAGTTGGTGCCAGGTAGAACATCGTACTAGGTAGCACTACTGGTAAAGAATCGCCTGCCAGTGCAGGAGACATAAGAGACACAGGTTCGATCCCTGGGTCAGGGAGATCCCCTGGAGGAGGAAATGACAACTCACTCCAGTATGCTTGCCTGGGGAATCCCCATGAACAGAGGCGCCTGGCGGGCTACAGTTCATAGAGTCGCAGAGTTGGACATGACTGAAGCGACAGCACGCTAGCACAGAACATCATAAGACAGTCACTGGTCAGAGGGTTTTTTCAAACAAAAGCCATTTTATTTTCTCAGTAATGTTAAATTTGGACTTCCCTGGTGACTCAGCAGTAAAGAATCCACTTGCCAATGCAGGAGACTTGGGTTCTATCCCTGGGTCGTGGAGATCCTCTGGAGAAGGAAATGGCAACCCACTCCAGTGTCTTTGCCTGGAAAATCCCATAGAGAAAGGAGCTTGGCGGGATAGAGTCCATGGGGTCGCAAAGAATGGGACGTAACTTAGTGATTAAACAGCAACAACAATGTGAAATGTAATCGAAAAGTTTCTGCTCTAGTCTCCAGACCCTCAGCTGAGAGTCCTCTTGAATTGTTCCCAGCATCTTAGAGGAAATGGTGACTCTTACACACATTCACACTCACACACACACACACTCACACACACACATACGCTCACATACACACTCACACACACACATACTCTCACA